>VYXF01005266.1:60470-94666 GCA_013397295.1 Polioptila caerulea | reverse complement strand
TCGTACGCGAGGGGGGGCACGGCTGCAGGAGAGGCGGCGAGGGTCAGCTCCGGGCGCAGGATGCTGGGGGCGGCGGCCGCCCCGCGCCGCTCGTATCGCGGAGCTCCGGGGTTGCCCCGAAGTTTGAAGAGAGAGGAAAAAAAAGCGGCGGGGCTCTGGGCCGCCCCGCTGAGGCGGCAGGTCCCGGCTGCCCGCGGCCGTGGGGTGGTGGGGGCGGCTGGGGCTCCGCCGGAGCTGCCCGCCTGCGGCTGGCGCGGCCCCCGTGGCGCCGGGAGCGCTGGGCAGCGGGGCGGGAGCGGGGCCCTTTCGGCCTCGCTGTTCGGGGGAACGTGGCCAAATCGCCCTGCGGGTCCGGGCTCAGGGAGCGCCTCGTGGTCAGGGACCGCAGCGCGGGGTCCTGCCGGATCCTCATAGACTCGAAGGTGGTGGCTCTGCGTGCGGAAGTAAACAAGTCTTTGCGATGCAAAAATTACTTTTTTTTTGTTTCCGTTTGGTTTGGTTTTTTTGTTCCTTTAGACCTGAAACTTGGCAAAAAAGTTAATGAAGGTAAAACGAAAGAAGTGTATGAGCTGCCAGATATCCCGGGATGTGTTCTCATGCAGTCAAAAGACCAAATAACGGCGGGAAATGCAGCCAGGAAGGACCGAATGGAGGGAAAGGCTGCCATTTCCAACACAACGACAAGCTGTGTGTTTCAGCTGCTTCAGGAAGCTGGTAAGTATTTTAAAGGTAGAGTGTGTATGCTTGTATGTTACAGAGATTGTTACAAAGCAGTATTGCTTTATTACAGAGTTTAATCTGCCTTGAGGCTCTCATGTTTTTTTTAGTCTCTTTTCTGTTACCTTTTACTTAAGCTTTTCTATATGGTACTTTAGAGCTAGGTGAGTGACTTGTTCATTTGGAACATGAGAGTATCTGCAGTAATCTAGTGTTGCAGATAACTGCAATAGTTTCTCCTTCTTGTTTGGACACGCCCCTAATCCCCTCCGCTCTGCTTTTGTCAGTTTTTCCATACCCTACACCTCCTTACCTGTAGCTCTGGGCTGGATACATCTGCCATGCATAGAATGCACTCCTAGGTAGTGGCACCACCATACTATGTATAGGCTTTGTGAAATCTGTCTATGTAAGCTGGAACATTAAATTAGAGTGTCTTCCCCCCCCCAGTTGTGTGTTGTAGTAGCATAAACTTCCTGTAAGCTTTGCACATAACACTTGTGAGGACCACATTGCAAAATACATTATTCAGTCTGTATTGAATGTATCAGGAGCCTAATCTTTACTTTAAAAGGTTTGAAGTATTTGTGATGCCAGCAGTGAGTTTTCATGGCGTACGTAAGTTACTCAAGTAAGTTTTGCACCACACTTCCAAAAATGGAGCCAGTAGCTTTGCTTTGAGAAAGCATTTTGAAGTGTCTTTGACTGAGTAGTTCGCAAGTTGCAAAGAGGAATTCGTACTGGTGGTGAGTCTGCTAGCAGTTCTAGAATACAGGCACTAGTAAGCTTAGCTGAGATTGCTTATAGCTGTGTGCTCTGTATGCTTTGAAACATTCACACAAAGAATGCCTCAGGCACCAGCTGAGATGCTCTAGAATTTGTATTATCTGTTACAAGGTGTGGTGATAGCTCTCAAAAAAACTGAAGTCCTAGCATGTTTCATGTGGGGTACCCCAGAGAAAGATGGGTTCTCTGGCTATATCTTTGTCTCAGCCCATATTTTAAGAACTACTTACACAGAAATTTATGCCAAGTAATTCAGTGTAATCCTGAATCATTGGCTTTCTTGGGAAGCCTGTTGTGCATACAGTACTAAGAAGCCTCCTAGGTATTTGATTGTATTTACAGTTGCTCACAACATCTAATTTTCATTTAGCAGCAATTAGTTTTGCCTAATTCTTGAGTGGCAATAAGATAACAATCAAAATACTTCATATGCTACAGATGCATACATTTAACATGAAGAAGTAATTCTGTTGACCTCTCAAAAATCCAGGAGTGACTTGTAACTTCCACAGGTGCCATGGAAAAACATGCAGAGTAAACTGCAGCTGCATTTTAAAGCAACAAAAGAACTTTCAGGGTTCTTCTCCAGTTTCCTTATTTGAGTGGTGTGAATGCAGATAGTGGGAATACCTTATTGTAGAGGGTGTTTGTTTGCCTTGCGCAACTCTTCTTTACCTACTCTTTTAGAGGTGATGATTTACGAAGTTCTGTTAAAGTTTCTCTCCCTTTTATAATAGAGCTAATGTCAGCCTAGCAAAAGCACACATCTGCACTGATGAAAAATGTAGTAGTGAACCAGACAGGGGCATTCATGTGCATTTGATTATTTAAATAGTTCTGCTTTTGAAGGAAATGCACCAAACTTTGAAGAGTCAGTGTTCGTATTCTAAGGCTTTTTGTTTCTTCCTTTATGGTTCTGGAAGGGGAGTGGAATAGAACTGCTTGGTTGGACTGAGTGCAGCTCCTTTGCCTTCTGTTTCTGGCAGATGTCGATTTGGTTTGGCAGTTGTCCTGCCCTGGTCGGGTGAGCAAAGCAACTCAGAGTCCCCAGGCAGGTGCAAAGGAGAGCCCCTTTATTGCAAAAACCAGGCCTTTTTAAGCAGTTAGCCCATTGTCAGCTACATAGTTTTAAAGCATAACAAGTGTGATACAACCAACCACCATACTCCACCATGTGAACACACAGTGGTTATATAACTTGTTTTTCTACCTCTAAGTCAGCTGAATCACTTTCCCATAGTTGTTTTCTACTTAGCCAAAGTAGCAGGCCTGAGCCATGATTTTACAAGGCCTTCCTTTTGTAAGGTTTTACCTAAATGCAACAGTTGGGGAGAAAGGTGGGACTTCCCTCAAGAGTGAAATTGAAAAAAGAGCCATTTTGCACTTAGAGTGCTGATCTGCATATTGGCTGTCCCTGTTTAATATGGGGTCCATCATCTTAAAATTATGTAAGAAGGTTGACTTGTTGCAGTAGGTTTGAGTGCATGTGCTCCTGAATCTAATAATCACCTAATAAATCACCAAGATCTAGTGTCCTAAATAACTTAGATTGTGATGAAAGGGAGGACAAAGCCATTCTCTCTGCCCCATCTGCTTTTATTAAGCAAAATAGTAAAGACTGCTGTGCTCTGTTACTCCTTTGAAAGGCTCCAATTACTGTTTGATCTATAATGAATCTTTCACCAGAGAACATGGTTGGGTACTTGGTTGCTGCTACTTTTTTTTTTTTTAATAAACAAAAGCATTGTGAAGGATAATTTTTTAAGGCTTTGTGAACAAAATTATTTTCAAGAATAGGATTTCTGAGGTACAAGTGAGTGTTGTATGATAAAATTGGCAAAACTAATAACTCGTGGAAGACACTTGTCTTTTGCAAGGCTGGAGCGGGCTTAAAATACTCTGAATCAGAGTTTCAGTGTGTCCTGAAGTCCAGAGAAGAACAAGATTCAGATGTACTTTAAAATTTAAAGGTGTCTGTGACTACTGTTTTAACTGTGGAGTGTGTGGGCTTCCTACTAATGGAACTAAGCTGCCATCTTTTCATTTAGGAATCAAAACAGCTTTTGTCAGGAAACAGAGTGACACAGCGTTCATAGCAGCTCACTGTGAAATGATCCCAATTGAATGGGTGTGCAGAAGAATTGCTACTGGCTCCTTCCTCAAGAGAAATCCTGGTGTCAAAGAAGGATATAAGTTTTATCCACCCAAAATTGAGATGTTTTTCAAGGTAAGCTTCCTGTGATGTTAATCAAACTTGAGCAGAGCTAGAATTCTGTATTAGCGCCTTTAAAATGCTGACAGATAAAGCAAATAGTGGCCGACCAGTCCTCTCATTATCAGTAGTGTTGCCATTTTAATGTTTTCTTGCATGCTTGTCCAATGGCTGTTTTGTCCAGTAGTGGCTTACAGTGCAATCAAAGAATAACAAGCCAAACTGTACTTAAAATTAGAAAATGGTAGGTATAAGGGCTTTTTAGGCATAAGCTTAATGCATCAGTTGAAAGAGATGTGTTGATATATTTGAAGAAATTAAAATAAACAGTACCTACATGGTGAGGGTAAGTAGCTAGCTAGTAATTTAGGATTCTGAACTCCTTTGGGAATTTGTGCTGATACCTGGTGAACTGTCATCTAAAGTGTTTGTGGTGTACCCTGTTACTCCTAAAGATAGTCAGATGTTACAGCAAGTGTTCTCAATGTTACTGTCATTTTTTTTTAATGCTAATCATAAAATACTACTTTGAAGCCCGTATTTGTTACTTGGAAAGAAAACAACACAAAACCTTTTATCTTTTAATGTTCTTTCCTCTTATGGCAAGCTTAAATTGCATCATGTAATTGTTCTGGTTTTCTTAACAGGATGATGCTAATAATGATCCACAGTGGTCTGAAGAGCAAATAATTGAAGCAAAATTCTCTTTTGCTGGACTTACTATTGGCCAGACTGAAGTCGATATTATGTCTCGTTCTACTCAAGCCATCTTTGAGATCCTGGAAAAAGCATGGCAGCCCCAAAACTGCACTCTTGTAGACCTGAAGGTAGAAGAATCTAATTTCTCATAATCCTGGTTTTGACAGGAAAAATATCCCTGTATAATCACTAAAATAGGATTCTTACTGTCTTTTTAGATTGAATTTGGTGTTAATGTGCTGACAAAAGAAATTGTTCTTGCTGATGTTATTGACAATGATTCATGGAGACTGTGGCCTGCAGGAGACAGAAGCCAGCAAAAGGACAAACAGGTGGTGCTTTAATCTTTACCTTCTAAGTGAGCAGGGGAGAAGAATGAAGAAAGCAAAGCCTACAGTTTAACATCTCCTTTCAGAGTGGCTTTTTCTAGATGGCTTTACCTTGTTACAGAGTAGCTTGTATGGTACCTTGTGTCCAAGCCTGTTCTCATTAAATAGTTTATCTGGTTTATGGTAGAAAAAAAAAATCCTCTCTCTGTATATCTACAGCTAGAATACCCAACAGCACTATTGACTGGAGCTATTAGGATGAAGTGTGGGGTTTCCAGGAATTATAAGGGTTTCTGACTTGCGCAGATAATAATAAAATAATTGGATAATAAAATAGTTGGATAACAGATTGGTGGGAAGAATAGAAGCTTTGGTTCCCAGGCCTGCCTCCAAGTTTCTCAGTTTATTCAGAGGGGTATCCTCTACTAGTAGGGATCTGGTGATATTTAGGAGGGAGCTGCAGTGAGGATGCTTTTCTTTGTTATTTTATGCCCTAAACCAGGACACTTTGGTTAACCATGAATTCAATAATGTTGCCTCCAAAGGTGTCACTAATAGACTGTGCCCACATATGAGGCCTGCAAACAAGTTTGAAACAGAACTTGTCCTATATTTGAACTTCCAGCATCTATACTTCAATGATCTCTGAATTAGCAGATGACTAGTTATGAAGGAACTGGTTTGGGAATGCTGCTGCCAGAAGTTTGTCATGGTTGTTGATGCTAGTAACAGAGACCCTGTGAGAGAAAGTGTTGTAAGCCATAGGGGAGCATTTCAAAGTGTACATGGGAGGAAGGGTATTAATTTTAAATTGGGAAGCAAAATAGCTCTGTTGTTTACTAGACCTGAATTATGTAGTAGCATGGTTGAGTGAATTGCTCTAACAGTTTCCTAAAATAAGGTACATGATAACCTCATGTAGAACCTGGGTTGGTACAGTGCTACTGCAGGCAGTCATGTCATTACAAATGCAATTTTAAAGAAATTGTATGATTTTCCCTGTGGAAAGCTTCTAAAACCTTAATACCCTCGCGGCTGAAAGTCTTTTGTGTTGTAAATGGGCATAAATTGCAATGTAGAAGGTTGTTTATGCCTGGAATTGCTAGAAACTGTAAATATTTCATTTGAGGTATAATAATAGTTCTTATCAATTATGGTAGTAAAATCAGTCTTTTGTGTACATAAACCACATTAAATTCATCTGTTGGTTTTGGCTGGGGTAGGGTTATTTTTCCTGACAGTGGCTGGTACGGGGCTGTGTTTTGGATTTGTGCTGAACACAAGGTTGATAATAAAAAGATGTTGTTGTTACTGCTGAGCTGGGCTTCCACAGACCCCAAGGCCTTTTCTGCTTTTGGTACTGCCACACTGGCAAGGAGGTTGGGGGTGCATGGGAGGTTGGGAGGGGACACAGCTGAGACAGGTGACCCCAACTGACCAAGGGGACATTCCAGACCATGTGGCAGCATGCTCAGCATTAAAGTGTGGGGGAAGGTGGCAGGGGTTGTGGGGAGACGTTTTGAGCTGATGGTGTGATGTGGCCCTGCTGTCCTGGAGATGGCTGAACACCTGCCTGCCCATGGGAAGCAGTGAATGAATTCTTTGTTTTGTTTTGCTTGTGTGTGCAGCTTTTGCTTTGCCTATTAAATTGTCTTGATTGCAACCCATGAGTTTTCTCAATTCTACCTTTCAGATTCTCCCCCTGATCTCTGGTAGGGGAGTGAGTGAGAGACTGTGGGTGCTTGGCTGCTGGCTGAGGTTAAACCACAACACTTCAATGCTTTTATTTTCCTTTTTTCAGTCCTATCGAGACCTGAAAGAAGTGACTCCTGAAGCACTGCAAATGGTTAAGAGAAACTTCGAATGGGTTTCAGAAAGAGTGGAGGTACCTGTTTTTATGAACACATCTAGATGTGGATAACTGTGTGCCTTCAATCCTGTTGACTGCTTTTATTTCCCTCCTCCCTCCGCTCTTTTCTCTAGTTGCTTCTAAAATCAAAGAGCCAAGGTAGAGTTGTGGTGTTAATGGGATCTTCTTCTGACCTCAGTCACTGTGAAAAAATAAAAAAGGCATGTGCAACCTTTGGAATTCCTTGTGAATTAAGAGTGACCTCTGCTCACAAAGGGCCAGATGAAACCCTGAGGATCAAAGCAGAATATGAAGGTAAATGCCAAGAAATACCGATTTGGATTGACACAGCATCATGTTTCAGAATGACTTGGCAACTTAAAAGATTTATGTGGAGTGTTTTTTTGTTAAACACTACACCAAGCTGTTACAACTGTGTTTCACATTTGCTTAGTAGCATGACTGCTCTAAGTAATTTTGGAGTAATGAATTGTCCTACTGCCCTGCTACAACTTCCATTACTCAAAGTCTAACCTCTGCTTCTATCCCAGTATCAGAACTGCTTTGCCCAAGCCTTGATCATGTTAATAGATTTATTGTAGCATCTTGCTGGTGATGCCAGCATTTCTGAAACAAGGAAGAACAACAGTTTCTCTGTCTGGCTGAATATATTCTTATGTGTTGTATTAGGCAGATGTTGCTCCCACCATATTTTTCAAAGTTTGATGAAAATATTATTTTAGATGCCATGAGAAAAAGATACTTGCTTTAAGTTACTCTCTTTGCCAAGAAGACATAACTGTTCAAAAGTGTTTATAGCCTAGCAGAGGAGATAGAGGAATTACTTATTTCTGTGGGAGCTTACACATTCTATGCATACCATTCTACTTGGTGAAACTACAGATGTGGTAACCATAGTTAAAACACTCAGTTTGAGGTGAACTGTTTCAGATTTAAGGAGAGGAATATTTACAGATGCCAGAGGTTTAATGGCTATGTTATCTACAAAGCTAAGCAGCACCTCTACTTCTGATACTGAGACTTCCCCTCAGAGGCAGAGTAATAAATGCTAATTTCAGCTGTGGTAAACAGTAGCTGGGATTTAAGGAGGTAAGATTTCTTAGAAGATATTTCTGTAAAGGAGGAAGTTGAACACAAAATGTTAGTGCCATGTAATGGAATTGAAAAGATAACTGCAAACACAATTGTGAACTCGGACAAAGTTCACATGAAAGCAAGTGATACAGAAAACAAGGTAGATTGCTTATCTCTGAATGTCTTCCTCCCCACCAGGAGATGGAATCCCAACAGTGTTTGTTGCAGTAGCTGGCAGAAGCAATGGTTTGGGGCCAGTAATGTCTGGTAACACTGCTTACCCAGTTGTCAACTGCCCTCCACTCTCGGCTGACTGGGGTACTCAGGATGTTTGGTCCTCTCTCAGACTACCCAGTGGTAAGATGATCTTGTGCTCTTGTTCTAGATCTAGCAAAAAACCAGATCTAGCTCTGGTTTTTATTGTTCTACTGTACACACATGGGGCAAAGCTTAGGAAAAGCAGCTGGATCATGACCAAGCAAAGTCTGTGCAAATATGTCACATAAAGGCTTTGACTTCTTAATGGCAAAAAGCCCAATAGATAAAGCAAAGATTACACAGGAATATTCTTTAAAAAATGTAAACCTTGGCGTATCCTTGCTAAACATTTCATTTTGAAATAGAAAATAATATTAATGGGAATTTAAGTAATTGAATTTTAATGCATTTTCCTTATGATCAAAGATCAAATAGTATCTTTCTCAACAATGAGTGTAGGTAAAACCTCAACTCTTAACTACTAATTCAGTGAATTTTTACCTGTATGATTTTTAACTTTGTTAGTAACTTGAGTGGAGGCCCAGAAATCTGTTACCTCTATATAAAGGAATAATTTGCTTGATAGCTTTTGGTGTAAAGTGCCACAAAGCAGTCATTAAAAGTAATGGAACATGTGACACGTCACTGGCTTTAAAATTGGATCATATGGCTCCTGGAGACTGAAACAAGCCTTGTCTTAACAGAGAAAATGTTTTGTTTAAACTATGCTTTTGTAAGTGGCATTCTCTCTTCTGCAGGTCTTAGCTGTCCTACTACTCTGTCACCTGAAGGAGCTGCCCAGTTTGCTGCCCAGATATTTGGGTTAAACAACCATTTAGTGTGGGCCAAACTGCGATCGAACATGTTAAACACCTGGATCTCCTTGAAGCAGGCTGACAAAAAACTTAGGGAGTGCTCCTTGTAAGTCACACTAACAAGTAACTGTTATTAGTTACACAATGATAATGGCGTGTGCATATTCATTCATATTAGGATTTACCCTTGGATGAGCTCTAAAGTCCTGCATCATTTCTTGCAGAAGAAAGCATTGTTAGAGCAGATTAGGAAATCTGTTGTGTCGTCATCCTTCCCTTGTGTATTTTTTTAATATAACAACTAAGTAGAGTTGGGGAAGTTGTATTTTAGGCATCTCTTTCTGTTGCTCCAGAATGGTGTTGTTCTGCTTTTTAGTCTACTGCTAACTACAGACTATGTCAGAGAATGATTTGGTGTGATCTAGAGTTCAACTAGTCAGTCTTCTGCACTTCTGTAACACTAACATTCTTCCATAGTATTCATGTATGTCTTGAACCTTATTAACTGAACTGGACTGCTGACTAAAGCCAGTGTTGATGCTGTTCTGCTTGCAACAATGGTATGCTTTCTTTAGCAATAAAATGGCAACATATGCTGTATTAATAGGAAAAGAGTGTGGAAAAATGCTTTAAAAGCCTGAAATAAATACATGCCTTATTTAAAAAATGTATATACATACATGTATGTGTGTGTATATTTACCCCATTGATATCTTTTGGAATGATGTGATGAAGTTGACACCAATTTGCTTGTTCATAACAAGCTACAAACACAAATAGCTTGAGTGACTGTAACTTGGCTTGTTGCCTGTTTGCTCCTCTTGCCTTGTCCAGGCTTTGTCCTTTCAAGTACTAGGCAGATCTACCTTCAGTAGTTCTGTATGGCCTGTGTGATGATGTTGGACTGTCTTCATACACTTCAATAACTGTAGCTATTCTGTGTCTATACTTCCTCACTCTTTCTGTGGAAATTTTACTGAACTGAACAGGGGAACAAATACTAAAGCAACAAACTTCTGGGGGGAAATCTAAGCATGACTTTCTTGTCTTTGCACATACCAGTCTTCTGAGTAGGTAAGATTCTAACAAATATGCAATTACTCAAAAGTATGTAACACCTATGCTTTTACAATTATAAATAAACTATTGAATGCAAATCTGCTTCATGGAAATTTATTGAATAAGTACACCCAAAAGTAGCTATCAGTTGTGGTATGTAACTTCAGGACCTGAAATTAGTTAGTAATCTTGTAAGAAGCTTATGCACTAAAATGCATGGAACACTATAAGGTGACAGCCTTCTGAAAGATACTGTGCTCCTTGACAGTCTCAGCAGAGTTGCTTTGTTCCTGCAGTACTCCTGTGCGATGGTGCGGTACGGCAGGCTCGCCCTGTAGTACGAGTGTGTGTCTGTATCCAAGAGCTCTAAGCAGTGTTCTCTTGAAAGCAAGGGTTTAAAATTGGTCAAAGCTTACCCTAAAGTGAAAGAACTGTAACTCCTTTCTTAAGCATTTGCACAGTTGCTTTTCTAACGAATCTCTAAATATCAGTAATAGTGAGGATTAGTGAAGAACAAAGAGGCTGAAATTCCTTTGTGGCATGATCTGGATGAGGGTATTTAGTCTATCATTAGCAAATTTGCAGGTAACATCAAGTTGGGTTGGCATGTTGATCTCAAGGGTAGGAGGGCTCTGCAGAGGGATATGGATAGGCTGGATTGATGGGCTAGCTAGGGCCAGTGGTATGAGGTTCAGCAGGGGATATTGCTGGGTCCTAGACTTTGGCCACACTAACTCCAGGCAGCCCTACAGGCTTGGGGACAGAGTGAGTGGAAAGCTGCCAGAAAAGGACCTGGGGGTGCTGGTCAGTAGCAGCTGAACATGAACCAGTGTGTGCCCAGATGGCCAGGAAGGCCAGTGGCATCCTGGCCTGTATCAGCAATAGTGGAACCACTAAGACTGGGGCAGTGATGATCCTCCTGCACTGGTATGGCTGCAGCTGGAGTGCTGTGTCCAGTTCCAGGCTCTCACTTTAAAAAGGACATGGAGATGCAGGCACGTGTCCAGGTTGGGGCAACAAGGCTCATGGAGGGTCTAGAAAACATGTCCTGTGAGGGGCAGCTGAGGGAGCTGTATTAATAGGAAAAGAGTGTGGAAAAATGGTCTGTTAANAACAAGGCTCATGAGGGTCTAGAGAACATGTGCTGTGGGGAGCAGCTGAGGGAGCTGGCTCTGTTCACCTGGGGAAGGCCCAGCAGGGGCCTCATTGCCCTCTACAGCTCCCTGAGAGGAGGCTGCAGGGCCGAGGGGTTCGGGCTCTCCTGCTGTGCTGCAGCGAGAGGACAAGAGGAGATGGCCTAAAGCTGAGACAGGGGAGATTCAGAGTAGATAACAGAATTTCTTTTTCACTGTTAGTGTTGTCAGGCATTGGAATAGGTTGCCTGGGATGGTGGAGTCACCATCCCTGGAGGTGGTCAGAAAGTGTCTGGATCATTTAGGGGTTGCAGTGATAGTGCTGGGTGGATGGTTGGACTGGTGGATGATCTTAAAGGTCTCTTCCAATCTAGACAATTCTATACTGTATTTGTGGAAGCACTGACTTTGAAGTAAAGATCCTCAGGACTGTGGGATTTTTTTAGCAAGCAAACTATTTACCAAGTTAGCACTTGCCTGCATACTTGCCGAGGCCCATCTGAAAGCCTGCCAACAGCTCTCCTGACAAGACACTGATGTTAGCTTCAACTAGCAGAAGAATTAATGGGTGAAGAGTCCAGACTTTTTTGCTGGCTTGGGTGAGTGAATTGGATCATCTTATCTTGTAATCAGACAAGTACCCGAGCCAACAACTGTAAAGGAGATTGCAGCGATTCTCCCTCCTGGTGGCAGCAGTCTGCTCACTCAGCTGCACTACAATACACGACCCGAGGGTGAAGTTACACAACAGGTGAAGGTGTCAATTCCTATTGGCCCCACCCAGCACTACACTACACTGGGTGTTGGCTCTGATGGTACTCAACCTGACAAGCTTACTAGCCACCTGGCCACCCTAGCACAATGCTGGGATGCCCAACTACAGCCAGCCACCGGTGTCTCTTCAGCCCATAGTGCTGTGTTGTCTGTAGTCTTCCCCTATGCAATAGCAATTAGTAATAGATGATGATTTGAGTGTTAACACCTGAAATACTCTGTTTGGTCTCTAGTTACTTTACTTTCACCTGGATTATACTAACTTCATTTGTAAAACTTTGCCAATTTATGTGAGGCATCAGCATGCTAAGTGCTTTAGTTGCCGTAGAGATGGTCATCAGCTTTTGGATGGGGTGGGTTGTTTGGGGATTTCTATGCAGTCTATATTGAACTCTTTAATTGCAAATCCTTGCTTGAGCAGTTGCCTTGCAAAGATGCACTGGGACACAGCAGCTGACATTAACAGTGTGCTGCTGTGATCGGCAGACAAAACCTGCAAAGTCTGTCATATCTGCAAGGATTTTCTGTAGCTGCCCTTAAGGCCAGCTGCCCTAAAGGTCAGCTGTTTAGTTTAGCTGAATCTTCTTCACAAAGTTTTTGCTGTGAAATGAAAATACTTCTTGATTTGGCATTCCAGCTGTGACATTGATGCAATAAACTGAAAATTGCTCCAGTTGGAAATTGCTCTTGTAGCACTTGTGCTTTTTCGGTCCAATTTTAGAAACAGCCCTAAGAAATTCTTGAATAAAAAAGTGCTTTTATCTTCACAGGAACTATTACACAGAGCAATTAATGAAGTTTATTGTATTTGGTAAATTGAGTTGGAATACCTGTAATGAAAGTCTTTTAAGCACCTGCTGTGGAACCTAGGACCCTGAATTACATCATGTCCTGGTCAGCAGTTCTGTGCTTAACCATAAAAGTTCTTTAAAGATATCTGCAAAGAACTGTTTGGACTTAGCAGAGGGAAGTGCTGAGGGCAGAACTTCTTTTACATCCTATACTGCTTCAGGTACAGGGGAGTGGCAGCTGGTGCTCAGCCTTACTAACAATTTCATTTCCACAAAAAAGCCACACTCAAAAAAACACATTTTGCAAAAAAGAGGGAAAAGTCAGTCATTGCTCCTACAGATTTGTTCTCCATCCACAGCTCAAAGGTTAAAGCATCTATCCAGAACACTGAATATATATTTTTTTTTACATCTGCTGCCTGTGGGGAGCTGTAAAAGTGAATTGAATGCCTAGGAGAGAATGTGCTTTAGACTTCTTGGGGATGGCATTAAGGCAGTCCTTGTTTCAATGTAATTCATACTCAAAGACAAATCGTGATTGTTCCCCCACTAGAGTGAGCATCTGGACCTTTTCTTACAGCCTCAGTGACTTCTTTAGCACTGCAACTTAATTGTGAAAGTGGTCGAAATTCTGAGCCATGTTTTAAAATAAAAGCAGAGGTGCCAGTTGCACTGTATTTGGATTGTGTTGCAGTTGGCATGGCCTATGCATTTTCAGATGACATTTCCTGCTCAAAACTTCCAAAAGCTTACACATGAGAATGATCACTTTTTGGGCTCAGGCAAAAATAAAGTGTAAATGTTGTTGGAACTCAAGACTTGTTTCAAAGTATGTACTAGAGGAAAAAGTTATAAAAGCTTCATCGAGGATTAATTAAAAAAAAAAAAAAACAATAAAAACTACAACAAAAAAACCCCCGATACAAAATCAGAATTTCCTGCAGAGTTAAAGTACACCAAGAATTGTATTGCAGTCCCAGTTCCCAGATCTCTGTTCCACTTGTGATCTAAATGTGTGCATTCAAAACTCCTCACTGTTGCTGTGCAATGGCAACCTGGGTAAGAAGGACCTAAAGCCACTTTAAGCATCTCCTCCTGCACTTTTGCAGAAGCATTTTAGATTTTAACAGGGCAAAACAGCCCTGATCTTACTGATTAGCCTCATCAGGACACACAAAGTTAGTGTTCCAGTCGGGACCTCAAAGCACATCTATCCACACAAAACCTAACACGCACTCGACATGTTAGATCAACCATCCTGGTTATAAGCAATTTGATCCTCTTGCTCCTGGAGCAAAGGACAAAACATAACCTTTCCCTCAATTCTCAAAAGAGTGCTTTAACTACTGCAGGCATGCAGAGATCTGTGGGAAGGGAAGATCCTGATCTCCCCTTTTCCCCCACACTCAGTTTGTTTCCTTAAGTAACTGCAAGCGAGCTTGCCTCTAGAGCTTTGGGTTTCTGCCTAGGGAGTCTTGTAGCAGGCCCCAGACAGGTCCTGTTATCTTCTGTATGATGACTAAGAAATGTCAGTACAGCTACAGTGGGGAGCTTTCCACAGGACAGGATTTACTTCCTGAAGGGTACTCCCTGAGTGCAAAGGTGATCTTAGACAAACTTGTGCCTCCCTGTGGGAGGCAAAATTCAAAACTTCTTTGGGAAGGGATGAAGATGCATTTGCACAGAAGTTGGTAAAAGAATTAACTGTAACAGCTTTTCTCTCTCTCTCCCCTCCCGATGACAGATGTCATCACCAGTAGGAGGATATCTTCACAGAAAAATCGTACAGCAAACAAGCTGCCAGAAGCTCAACAGATGCTTGTGAATATCAAGCATTAAGTTCAAGTCTTTTTCAACGACAGAGCTTTTCACAGAAAAGAACGGGCTGTCCTTCACTTGATGCTTCCCAGACCCCAGGATTTCATCCAGCAGGCAGCTGAAGCATCTGGTGAATGGGTCTGATATGCTGGCAGAGGAAAGAGGATGGGGCTGTGGCCCCTGCAAGGAACCCTCAATCAGAACCAAGTGAGGTCTGATGCAAGAGGGCAAAAAAAGAAGGAAGAAAACAAGAAAAAAAAGAAACAGCACCCCTCCCCTTACAGCACTGTCAGGGAGAAGCTAGTAGCCCACTTCGCCAAGCCCCTCCTATGGCTCTTTATGCTGATAAAAACATTCTGAGTTGATGGACCAGAAAGCTCTTGAGCACAAGGAAACAACACTCACTCAAATATATAATACAATTGAGATGCCAAGCTCCAGAGAATTTGTTTGGTTTGGAAAGTGACTATATTTGTCCTAATATGGCACAGCCTCTCTTTTCCCAATACATCATTTCCCTTTTCTAAAACTTAACATCTACTAAATGGCCAGCTTCACAGCTAGTACAGATTCATACTCAATATGCTTTAAAAGTTATTTCCAATATAGGACATCCTTCCAACTTATTTACCAAACAAAACCAAACTCCTCAACTGGAATTGTGAAGACTTGTTCACCAACTGCTTTCTCTCTGATACTCAAAACATTTTGTCCTGGAGAGCCTGTCACATCCTCACAGGCATTTCTGACTCCAATTTAACTACATCACTTCTACAATGAGGAGCGTTATTTTTTTTTAAATCTGTGGTGAAATCCTGCTACTCGTCTTTGCTCATAAAAGCAGGTACAGTCATGAGCAGACAGAAATCAAGGCTCAATGGACTCTATTTTGGTAAAGGCCTTAGAATATCTTAAATCCTATGAGTAAACATTTTATAACTTTAGATTTTTTGGGTTAATTGTAGAAAAGCACATAAATGAAAGGATAATGGATGCATTGCAGCATGATACCGTGGATATTATCTTCCTTAAACAGGTATTTCATCTACTAAGCGGAAAACCTTTCCATTATAAATCCAGTTGTAGATACCCAGATCTTTACAGTCAAAGTCAGTACTGAAAAAACATCTAAGCCTTGGTGAGGTGCAGGCCAGGCAGATGTGGTTTGTCTACTGCTCCCAACAGGCCTCGAAGGCAACCATTCTCTCTGGGACCTGTCCCTGTCCCAATGTCAAGGGAGCAGAGTCAATGTCAGCAGAGCCTGGTACTGTGGGGCTCCCTCATGCTGTTCTCCAGGACTCAGCTGTGCAGGTAACTCGACCCTGTCTCATTTGAAATTGATGCAAGTGAGTCTAAAGCACAATTTGAGTATCTAGCAAATATTTACCCCACCCCACACATACTGATGCAGAGCTCCAAGGAATGGGTTAGATTACCTAAAAAACCAAAAAGAAGACCAAATTCTGTAAGGCATTTAGCAATTTTTGAATCTGGCCTCATCTTTCATGGGGTTCAGAGCAAACTTCTTTCTACTAATGTTCAAATATTGCTTTACATTTCACTCTCATCAACATATCTTACAATCATCTTTGCACATTGTCCTTAAAGAAATGTAGGGCCAGTAAAAGGCCCAGAAAGAAACAATTTGCTGGAATGATTGTGACAAATACTTGCCAACTGCCAAAAGAAAAATCAAGTTAGATGGAGAAATATGATGTTTCCATTTCATACCAAGAAAACTGAAGTTCCTAAACCTAATGTTCATCAGTGCTTATCCAGGGCAGCAAGCTGTTACAAGAAATGACATTTGGTAAAAGGCTGGAGGTAAATATTAATCATGAATTAGGAATTTAATAATTTAACAAAACTGGAAAGAAGTCGTTGCCAAAATACACATCACTTCCAGGCAGGTATTTCTGAGTATGGTGACTCCACCCCATCACTGAAGTTTATGAGCTCTCTCCTATTAATGTACACACACATCCGATTCACGGTACAGCTCATTGTGGATCAACAAGCTTTTAAGACACATCTAATTTTGTTCTCATGCTTACACAAAGAACATTTCTACATCAACTTGTCAATCTTATGACTGAACAAAGAAGGCACAATCTCATAAATAAGGTACCTCAACATTAATTTAGGGTAGCTCTTGTTGGCTGCTGCCCAGCAAATGAGACTCCCTTAAGTCTGACAGAAAATTAGAGGTTGACTCTTTTGTAGACTGTTGCTCATCATCAGGTAAGACTAATCATTAATGGTGTTGTAACCTTGCCTACATAGGAAGTGAGCTTTTCCCTTTGCTCAAGTCTAGATCACTTGCATTCTATTCAGGCTTAATTAGATTGATTTTGAACCTTACTATAAGAATATAAGGTGATCAAACTTTGTCCTTAGCCAGCTGCTGTTTTATTGTTCAATAGCTAAAGAACCCATGCTATGTCATGGGGAAGGGGAGGGGAAGAAAATTTAAAAAACTAACTGTGAGAAAGTACTCCCCAAATTCAAAATAAAATGTACAAAGCACAGCATGGTACTCTCTCCAACCTATTTACTGAAAGGGCTTTGCAAACATTCAGTTGAGTTTGTTGTTCTGCCCCACTGTAACTGTACCAAATGATACAATCTGGTATACACAAAATATTCACTTAAAATATTTCCAATTTGAGAAATCTTTTAAAAATCTTTCATCTCCAATCTCAATTTTCTATGATTCCCAAGAGCACTGGTAATAATCACTTCTGTGGAAGGGTTACTGAGGAGTGGTACTTATAATTAGCCTTAAAGCAGCCTTTGTTAAGCACAGTAAATTTGCTTTTTGTATTGTTGTTTTTCTTCAATGAAGTTTTGCCTTACATAGTTTATACAATTCCAGAAGTAAAACTCCTTTATGCACAGGGCAGTGCAACCCAATTGATACTTGCATTTTTTCTGTATAAGGAAGTCATGGGAGCTTATAAAGACAATAGCCACATCTTTCAGCAGACTAGGGAAGACTCAATTTCAAACTCAAGCTCTTGACAAGAATTAAAAAAAAAAATTACTAGTAGTTTATTTGGATATTTCAAGCATGGCTACTGGGACTTTTCACTGCCAAAGAAAAAAAAAAACCTGCCACCTGCATTCTTAAGAAGATCATGGTGATACAAAGATTACATTTCTAAGGTTATAGCATACAGAAGTGGAATAATAGAGGATTCCCTTTCTTCTTTTATTATGCAAATAAAGCTTTCCAAACATTAGTCATACCTAAAGGGGAAATTTACCCTAGATAGAAACTGATATTGGAAGATGATCCAGCACATTTCAGGTTGCCTGTAGTATCTTCAGCCTTGAACTCCAGAAGAGAACAAGGCCAGAGTATCTGAAGCAGTCAGTGAAATAGCTCACTGCTCTGCAAGGACAGTTTTCTACAACTTATAAGTTTTTCAAAATGCAAACTTCATACCTGATTTAAACAAAGTAGAAAGAAAAGCAGGACACCAGGAAAAAACTTTTCTGACCAATAATCAGTCTGAGACAGGTACTATAATCAGAAACAGATTATGAACATACTAGTTATGTAGTGAAGTGCTCACAACATTAGGGCAGGTTAAACAGCAGCTTCTGGATATACTAAAGATCTCAGAATAGAAGCATATGGAGAAGGAAAGTGACTTTAATTTTCTGACCAAGTTAAAAATATTACAAACTTTTAGCTTTTATTGAAAATTAAATATATTAGCAAAAGCAAGATTTAAGAAATATTTTACAAATGATTTACATACAAGAAAGCCAGTATCAGACATATTCACAAATATGCAAACCTTTAATTACAAAAAGTACCTACTGGCAGCATGATGCTAACCTTGCCACTGCAGTGTGCTCTACTGTTTATATGAATAAGGCATAGAACTCACATTTGCACCAACTTAAAAAGTTCAAATAAAACTTTAAGCTTTTGAATCCTGGATGCACAATCCCCGATAGACACACGCACGCACACTCTAGGATTTCTTCTAAGCTCTACAAGCTAAATGTGTGCTCTGGAAGAACAGCCTGAAAAGCCCAGTAGAAACATAACTGGTACTAGCATTTAGATTTCAGTTTCCTCTTTAAAATGTACAGGCCTAGGTATGTAAACCATATTCACAGTTTAAGTATTTTTAGACAGAAGTACCTTTTTTTTCTGCAGTTGTTCCTTAAAGTTGGCTCTCAGTTCAGCATACAGTTTATGCTGTTTTGTGATGCATACATTTACAAGATAACTTAAAAAAAATCTGTGCCATATTCATGGTCAAGATAGTTAAACAAAGAGTAGTAATATCCAACTGTGACATTCAATACTATATTTCAAATATTTGTGCAAACAGCAAAAAAACAGTTGTCTGAGGCAAACATTTGCAAAACCTTTACTACCTCCTCAATGTTGTAAACTTGGACTGTCAGCCTTAAGTCCTGCACTTCCACAGCTTAGAAAAGTCAATTGCTAAAATGATCAAGTCTCAAAAAGGTTCTTTTCTACATAGTGCAAATTTTAATGTAGATAATGTGAAAAACATATCTAGCTGGATTGACTTTGTGCAATTGTCAGTGGTCTTCTCTCATAGTTGAAGAAAGTGTGCATCCAGTGAACCATGTGGTTCAGGAAGCCAGGAGGATGGAGAGAAAAAACAGTTCCATTACACTTCTCAAACCAGTGCTAGATGTGCAAAGGCAGCAAAAATTCCAGCTGCTACTACAACCAGAACAGAGTAACTTTTCAGGAAGACCCAGGCGGTTAGTCACTTGGACTGGTCTCTAGAAAAATAGGTGAGTATATGTTGGATTTTTATCAGACGGTCTTTTAAAGACATCATGGAGAGAACTGACAGCTGGTATCTGGGGTCTACTGGCAGAACAGCTAAAAGCCACCAACACCAAGCAGGACCATTGGGCATTGCCTAGAAATAAAACATAAGCTGGTTACCAATAACCAATGTCCTATAGTTGACTACCATGAAGACATCAAAAGACAAAGTCATCAATGACCAAGACTACTTTAAAGTTTGATACTAACTAGAGAATAAACGATCTATGGGATTAGAAGAGTGCTGAAAGGATCTCTTCTCCCCAACTGAGAAGCCAAAGAAAGTACACTTAAACTAAGCTTTATAAGGCAATTATTTTTAAGACAATATAGGAAGCTCATAGATTCCTTGGGAAAAGATGACTAAGTATACGACAGCCACCCAATGACATATCCCAATACTTATGCTATTCTTGAATTTTCTTGAAGCCAAATTTTTTCATTATAATTATCTTTCTTTGATGGACTTCTCTGTCACCTCCCAATTCCACTTCCTTTATTACTTTCTTCTAGACAGAGCAGGACTACTTAGTAAGTTTCTGCTAAGCAGTTAAAACTCTGTTATTTTTCCTGTACTTTAATTACCAACAGCAACCATTAGATGTCAGGCCTTGAACTGGACTTAATACTCCTAAGTAGAGGTCCTACCACTGCAGAGAATATTAAGTACCTCAAACAATTTGCAAAAATATTACTGGTAGTAGCACACTCCAGGATAACCTTTCCTCACTTGCAGCTGTTACCACACAGCTGACACACTCGTGTCCTATTATAAATCTCAGGCACATACCCACAGTATTGCTGCCCTGCTAATTATCCTGGTTTTGCACATGTATTTCTCTTTCCTAGTATGCTGTTTGAAATCTATTTTTATTAAATTGTTCTAAAATAACTTCTAACTTCATGCACTGGCCTCTACAGCATCTAAAGTCCCCCCAGATAGATTAATATAGTTTCATAGAAGTGTATAGCAGAGGAGTGAGGGAGAAGCTCCCCTAAGACTCCAATTCACACAAAACTCTACTTTGAAAACCAAATCTTATGTATTTTTAACTGTTACTTTTCTACAGCCTCCACACCCTCAGGATCTCACCTTCATTAATTGTTTATAATAACCATCAAAATACATACCTGCAGCTAGTTTCTTAAGAAACATTTGTCAAATGCTAGCAGCTGCAGCAGTTTATGGCATTAGCCCAGAAAGGAGGAAAGTGTTATTTGTGATTACCTCTTTGCCAAAGGTAACTGCCTGCACGTGGCAGATTCAGTTCCTTTACTTTACAGGAAAAAACAGAAAGCTTTTTCACTCTGAATTCTAACAGCTTTACACAAACTAACAGTTTAACTGTTACTGGAACTTAGTGTTTTTAGTTTACTAGTTTTGTTTCCACATCAGCATATTATCCTTTCCTGGAGAAACTGCTGACCAGTGACAGAATTGCTTTTTGTTGCTCATTGTAAGAAAGACAAGGTGCAAACCTTATTGTCTTTGAAGCTGGGGGAAAAAAGTGGGAGTTTTAATACTTAGCAGTTGGTAATAGGGTTTTTATTTTTAGAAATAAGCATCTAATAATGAATATTAAATTATGTCTCACCTGTATATTTTCCTCCCTGTCAGGCATTGGTCCAAAGTGCTGAAGAATTTGAGTGCGAAATTTGTTTCTTAAGTTTTGGAACCAACTGCAGGCCTGATTGTAAACGAAATTGTGAAGCTCTCTCAACTTCTTTAGTTCTTTTTCATCAGCAACCTGTAGGATGAAAGTTATGCAAATATGATTAGCAAGAAAGAAACAATTACGGGGTTTAAGCTAAAATAAAAAAACACTAAATTTTAACTATATTTAGATACATTTCTTGTGTTCTCTGTAACCTTGACTGCTAATGACTGAGTGGTAAAGAAGTACTGTGATATTTTCAAAGTTACAGCTTCAAACAATTGTTGCAACAAAAACTATGGTTTTCTTATTTGTTTTGCAGTAATAAAAAATTAAGCTAGCTTCTAGGGACCTAAAAATTTGAAAGAGAGCTTTCAAGAATAAATCAAGCAAAAATCTTGATATATTAATACTAGTAAGTATTTAGACAGCATTCTGGATACCTTAACATCTTCCAAATATTCAATGTCTGCAGTGCAATAACCATCTTTCATCCCTCTCCGTAAAACTCTAAATCTCTTTCCACCAATTGTATCAACAACAGACCGTCCATCAGGTAGAAAATGAACGTTCCTAATTTGCAGCATGCAACCATAATCTGCAAAACTAAAGAGAGACCTTGTCAGTAATGCACTTATACACTTCTGAAAAGATGCTTTTTGTAATGAAAAATGACAAAAGAGATGGAAGCTTAGAATTAGGATGTAAACCTACCCATTTTGAGAATCACTTATGCACATCCCAAACTGTTTAGTTCCAGTTTCCATACTCCTGCGAATCATGAGTCGGTATCTTGGCTCAAATACATGCAGAGGGCAAGGCACAGTAGGATATGCCATAGTGCAAACAAACATTGGAACATTCTTGGTCAAGCTTCAAGAGAACATAAAAAGAAATATATGCCTTCTAAATCTAAACATTGAGCTATACCAAGTCAATACGTTTTTCAGTATGTTTGAGGTCATAAAGCACTCTTTTCAAAGTCAAAATATGTTGTAGAAGCTTTCATGAATGATAAACCCACACACCAGTAACAGTGGCTGAATACCTATGTACTGATTTGCATACATACTGGACAGTAGGAGTCACTGATATCTAGGTAAGGCCTCTGTTTTGGGGATGGGGCTGCCAGCTACTTTTTCATTTTTGCTTTAATTTGAGCTATAAAAGCAATTAAGCCCTCAGAGACAGAGTTTTCCTTTAAGTAAAAAGATGTAGTAGTAACTACATGGTAGCTAGGTTACCATTTAGATTTACAAGGAGAGACTCCAGATCACAAGATGCAACCCAGTGTATAATTTGCACCTTGCAATATGCCTCAGAAGATGTAACTGAAAAACAAAGTGTTCTTTTCATCTTGTTTTACCAAGTATGTGTAGTTGATAGTAGATACAACCAAGTTATCATTAAAACATTACTCGGTATTTAATTTTAATGCCTTTCAGAGTATAAAATGTAATTCTACTGGATGACTTCTATTAAATAAGTTGCATGAGCTGTAGTTTTAAATAGTTTTCTGACATTCACATCTACAATACATGACACGCTATGTATCTGAAGAACTTTCTGTGAGATAAACAACACATTTACAAAAAATCCCAACAATTTTTAAATCACATCTATCTGTATATGATTAATGTCTATCATGAATTGCTTTGCAAGAAATTCAAGTCTCTGAGACTCTGCAGCCAACTGAAGACAATTTCATTAACAGCAGCAAAGCTAAAACCAAAGCTCCCTGTCAGTGCACACAGAAAGAGGAATGGAAGAGAAAACATGTTTCACAGAACCATAGAACAGCCTAGGTTGGAAGGGATCTTCAAGATCATCCAGTTCCAACCCCTCTGCTATGGGCAGGGACACCTTGCACTAGATTAGGTTACTCAGAGCCTCATCCCACCTGGCATGACCAACCTAGTGACCTTCTATGATGGAGTGACAAGGAAAGGGCTACAGATGTCATTTTATCTGGAATTCTGTAAAGAGCTCCCCCCTCGATGTCCCCTCTAAATTGGAGAGAGATGGATTTGATGGGTGGGCTGTTAGATGGATAATGAAGGGTTGGATGGTTGCACCCAGAGGGTGGAGGTCAATGGCTCAGAGTCCCAGGGACCAGTGGTGTCCCTCAGGGGTCCATACTGGGACCAGCAGTGTTTAATGCCTTCATCAGTGCCACAGACAAAGGGACCGACTGCACCCTCAGCAAATCTGCTGACATCTGCAAGCTGAAGGGTGTGATTGACACAACTGACGGATGGGATGATATCCACAGGGACCTGGACAAATGTCTTACTCCTTCTTGCACCCATAATATATCACAATTAATGACTACAAAAATAATAAAACATTTCTAAAAAGGATTTCCATGCTAATTTCTCAAGTTTTTCAAGGCAGGAAGCTTACTTGGAGTGTTCTGCAGTTTCTTCAGCATGGATTCTTTTTCTCTCAAATAATTCATCAGACAAGTATTTCATTATTAATTCCTCCAGCAGTTCTGTGATACTGTATTTTCTGCTTGCAAGGTACTGTAAACATTAAAAAAAAAATTATTTTCATGTATCTTAACAAAAGGCTTGAGAAAATGCAGCTTTTTAATAAAAATACGATCTATAAAATGTGACAAAACTCATGAAAACTTAAAACTCTGAAGTTTTTGTTTAATTAATTAAAATCTAATTATACTCTAATAATTTGAAAATTAGATTCTTTGTGTAAGTTCTTAGTGTCTGACAATTTGAATGTCTAACTCAGTTTGCATTTCTATGCTTACCAGAGACAAAACTGAATTCCCAGGATATACAGCCATACCAATAAGAAATGCATACAGAAATCACAGAGAGGTTTAACTGAACAATTACTAAGTTTACAAACACACAGGATTGAATTAGACCACTGAAGTAAATGGTCACAGAAACATAAAACCTCTTAAGACCCTGAGACCCTTTTCCATTCTAGCAGTAATCCATAGCCCAAGCAAATCCAAATTGTTGGGTTCAAGTGAAATAGCCTTTAAAATTATACAAAGTGAGTTTTACTGAGAAACAATACCTCTTTCAAGCTCTCCTTACAGAGTGGACACTGTGGAGCATGATCTAAACACCGTTCCAAACAACCTTTGCAAAAAGTATGTCCACAAGGGGTTGTCACTGGCTCAAAGAATAGCCTGAAACAAAATTATTAGAAGTTAGATGTCATGGCCATAGTGTGTTTTTCTAAAAATGTCAGTGATTAATCCCTTGAATTTTTAAGACAGTTATACTATAACAAAGTAAAGAAACAATTAGTCCCAAGTCTCCTTATTCTACTTTTTTCTCCATACTGCAGTCTGTTTCCATTTACTGCAACACTCACTGTTTTGTTTTCTGATGAAGCTGGACACATTCCAAAACTCTAGGTAACTAAACTATTACCCTAATATACAAAGATTTTGGTCTCTATACACAGAGATTCAGAATACACAAAATTAGGTGATTCTTTGAGAAACTGGGTTGTTCTAACAGCAGTATCACACACTAATAACATAACTGAATAGTTTAGTATACACCATATGTTTTGTAGTATTTATTCTAAAAATCAAGATTATTCAGTAAGAGTTTTCAAATACAACATCAGCTACATTTAAGTAGACTAACATCTATGTCTTCCAGACAAATACAAGGTTCACAGGCTATGCTTCTAAGCATTAACCTTCATTGACTGAAGAGCCCCTAACATTTAATCACAAAAGATCCTGTCCTTTGATGGTTACCAGTTAGGTTTACCACTGCCAAGTTTAACTAAAAGGACAACTTGATTAAAATAGTCCTACAGTATATAGCATTGCAGCAAGTGACATTTAAATACATTTTTAAATGCAGGGATAGCAAAAAGCTGCAAATTATTGACTGATATCAGAACTCATAACAACTGTAAGTACCTCAGTAGGTACATGCAACAGATATGCAGCTAAGCATTTGTAACAAATATTGAATTAAGGACAAAATCTTACCTCATACAGAGAGAGCACTCAAAATCTGACACATCAATCAAATCTCCTGGGATTGTTCCAAAAGCCAGTGTCATGTCCCTTTTTGTACTTTCTAAGGAAAAGCAGGACAAGATACTTCTTCAAACAAAGGCACAAGGCAGTAAATACTTTAAATTTCACAGTAAGTGACTGCTTACCTCCTTGCTTTTTGTGTTTGTTTCTTCCATCTTCACATACAACTGTATCCTGTTCTGAAAAGGAAAGCTTTCTTTTTAACAAAACACCTTTTCCTTGGCCAGATAGAAGGGGTTCAGAAGACACTCTCTTTAAGCCATCTTCCTTGGCAAGGTCTTTTGTTGAGTTAAGAGCATGGGCAGACTGTGCACGATTTAAGCCTCCACTCACAGGCTCCAGTACATCTGATCTTCCTAAAGTCTGTAACAGTAAGATGAAGCAAACTGTATTCTCAGTGTAACACATAATAAGTATGTGAGATGTGACTGTGCAAAAATACATAAGTCAAACTGATAAACACAGTTAGTGGGTACCCATTAGTTAACTAGAGAAATTTCTAAGTCAAGACAGTACTCAAATTTGCTTAGGATTAGCAATTCAAAAATCTTCACCCGCTTCAAACAAAACAAACATTGTATTTCATCTGCTTAAAAAAAAAAAAAAAAAAAAAGAAAAATTGTATTTGTCTTTCTTTTGAGGTCTCTATTATGAAACTTCAGTACCTTCTAATACTGTATTTATTATTCATTCTAGTGAACTAGAATGAGGAGTTTTAACACTACAAATGAAAATAAATTATTCCCAAATCATCCCTCTTTTCCTCCAATTTAGCCCATTACATAAAATCAGTATTTATGCTGGAAGATGTGACAAATCAGGGTATCAGTACATTTGATGTACACACATCAAATGTCAAAGACAGAAGTTAGTGTAGAGTTTTTATTACCTGCAGAGGACAAAGCTGTAAGTTGCAGTAAGATGCAGTCACCTCAGAACCAAGTATAAAAGGTTTATTTCTAATATGGGGTGAATTCCAAGCAGATTCCTTCAGATTCTCACCTAACTTTTCTGGTGACAAAACATCACATAATATCTAGAAAAAACAGCTCCATGTTAATAACAATGAAAAAGAATCCAGACATACCTTTGTTATAAATTTACGTATCAAAAACTAAGAAGGTAATCTACATGAAGTTATTCTCATGAAATGATGTTTATTCAAGCAGTAACTGTGAAGGCAGAGCTAAGAATAAACAGAAACCTACATACGTACATTGCTAAAAAATAAATTTATCTAGAAATCTTTTCTATTACAAGTCAAACAGAGTTAGACATTATCAATTCATATAATGCAGCTTTTCAATGTAAATTTTTATTAAAACAGAAAAAATTGTTATGCTCTGGGCACAAAGAGTTTCAACTTAGAAAATTTCACTTGTTGGCTGCTTTCCAGTTTTCTACATATTTATTTAGTAACTTCAAATGCACATGCACTTTTCAACATGTATGTAAAACGTGTCTGTTGGGACTAACTCTTCAACACAGTACAATTTAAGAAGTATCTTAAAAGGAATCTCTCACTGGAACGTTCTCTGTATGTAATGAAGATTTGAGATGCTCAAAGTCTATCATAATTTCATAAAGGAATCAAGTCAGAGATGGGAATACAGTATCATAAATAAAATTACCTTTTCTACTTCTAGCTTGGCTGGAAGAAAGTCCTCATCAAGGGCTAAGCACTGTAGAAACAGTTGTAAGGCATCACCTACAAAGCCAGAGTCTTGCAGCACTTTTCCTTTCTGAAAATAGACCTGAGAAACAGATACCACGATTACATTTGTAGAGAACAGGGAGAACTGCAGTATTGATCTTACAGGCATTGCAGGAACGTTAGAGTTAGAACCTGCCCTGGCAGAAAGAATGTAGCTTTAACAAACTTGAACTGTGCAGTGTGCGTGACCCATATCCCTTGCCCAACACACATCCACTGCAGTGTTTGAAAAGAGTCATGGGACAGGCTGGTGTGAGTCTTCCTTCAGTCAACTTGTTTTGTCTTATATAAAGGGTTAAAAACCTCACTAATGCTGAACTCATAGCCCTTAACTTCCCTCTTCTGTGAGCTGTTGGAGAGGAAGAAGAGGAACAGGAAATGCAAATTATTACATAACCTCACACAACAGCTTACAGGATATTTTTTTTGCCCTCTCTTAAATTAAAAGCCTTATGGTTCTACCCTTCAGAAGGATGAATAGAAATAAAACAATCCACACAACTATTCATCCCTTAATTACATCTCAACCTATATTCTTAAAACAAAACAATGCGCTCTCAGAATTAATTGCTTCTTCCAACTATATTTTATGCCTAAACACTGGACACCAGCTAAAGGGAAAAAATAAAAAAAATCTGTGTATTGTTTTCCTTGAAAGAAAAAAAAAGACAGAGGAAAGACTACCGGATTTTACTGAACTTACTCAAAAGTAGATAACACTGGAACTAAGAACTTAACTTTTAAAAGTTGCACTGAAAATAACAGAAATAGTTAAAAGTTAGTTAAAACCAACAGTTATAAAAAAAAAATTAAAACATCAATATCTATTTGTACACAGGAATTTGGATAATGGGCCAAAAACTAACGTTAAAACAAACAAATGAAACTAAACCAAAACAAGCAAAACCCCAAACAAACAAACCAATCCACCAAAAAAGACTCTACCAAACCCCAGAATGCCATTTCTACAGAATGACTGACAGTATTAACAGTAACATCTGCTCAACAAGACTGTCAGATGAGGACATGAATTCTCTTTGATGGATTTGTGCAGTTTCCTTTAAGATGAATTCTGAAGAACAGAAGTTTGCTAGTCCTCCTCTTACAGACAGTTTATTTTCCTACAGAGGTAAGGACTGTTACAGGAAACCATCCATCAAACCAAGCTCAGCTAAGTGAAGTGACATTTCTTTCCAAACATACAAAAAAAAGTAGATAGTACTACCAACACTGAGTGGTGAAAAGCGGGAGGCTTTATTAATTTGCAGTAGCCACTTATTCACTGAACACAGGAGACAAACTGCAAAGACAACTGCAGTTATCTCCGCTTGTGTGGCAAGATTTTGCTGCTCCTGCTGTGTTCAGAGCTTAGACAGTGCAACAACATGCATTCTGAAGACCACAAACTCCCCAGCTGCCTGTACTATTTGCAAAGCTCATTTCCCACTGAGTTTATTTGGGCTTTTTGAAGATAAACTTTCCAAGCTAAAACAGCAGTGTCCCTCTGTTGACAAAAATTAACAACTAAACACAACAAGCCCCAAACCCCAGGTGTTACAGGTGATATCACCATGAACTATTCCAACTCTCAGTGTATTTGCCAACCAGCCCTAACCTGCCATAGTCATCAGGAGCCTGCCTGTGTCACATGAGTTAACTATTTTAAAGATTATTTTTAACATCCTGCATGTCTTAAGAGACAACATTTAAAGTAGCTGGCTTAGGTTTTTAAATTGATGCAAGTAAAATTTGGAATTTATTAATTTTACAAACACAATATTGAAAATGATGAGTTCATACCAACTTACCTCTGGCCAATTTGGCATTTTAGAAATAACAAAATTTAGGTCTTCTATGGCTGTTTTATATTCTTGGAGGCCAACATATGACTCAGCTCTGTAAATTCTTAGCATCAAGTCACTGGAATCTGCAGACAGAAATTAGGTAAAATCTTTTAAAAATCAGAAATGTGTAATTTTTAATTAGATTTGCTCTCATAGTGATGTGTCATAATTACAATATTTTGTACAATACTTCCAAAATTAGCAGAGTACCTACATTCTCCCTCACTCCCTAGTGTTTGGATAACAAAAGTGGCAGTAATTCCTGGTTATGTCTTATAAGCTAAGGAACCAGTTTTGGATCCTAATGTACCTTGCAGCAACAAGAAAATTTGTTTTCAAATACTGAACAGAGATGGTCACAAAGCACTGCTCAGTACTGCTGGGACAGCAAAAATTGAGGACTAAGTAAATTTTATCTTTACAGTATATCTAATCAAAACCATGGAAACTTGGGAATTCACTACACTTGTAAAAGTCCAAGTTTGCTTTCAAATACCCAAGTTTTTCTGCAGACTGGAATTTGTTTTTATAGTGCCTGACCCCTCCTGACTATGGCTGGAGACACCAATTTCACAGCGGCATCAGTCTGGGAGGCACCAGAACCAGGCTCTATCACTATGTGATAAAAACAGACAGCCAATTCCAGAAAGCCTTTAGCACCAGCTGGCAGCCCTGTTGTAAGGAGTTGTGCAAGTGGAACTTCTAGAGTGGGACAAAAGCAGAATGTGTTCAGTAAGGACAAGTTCCCATGGCCAACACACATGCATTCTGCACTTTCTAAATGGGAAGCACAATCATCTCCTTGCCACTAAAACTATGGTTTTGTAACACAACTAATTGCAGTTGCTGCTTCGAAAAAATGCCAGAACACTGTTTTGATCTTAACAGTTTTTAAAAATAGACCTGGTTTTCATTGAATGAGATAAACTAGTCAAAATGTAAACAACACTAAAATCAAACAGTTCTTTAGGTTTGTTTCAAAAAAAGGCTTTCTTGGAGGCTATAATTTCAATTTAACATTTTTAGTTTATTCTGAACGTCTAGTATAAATTCTCATAAATTTCCAGCATTAGCTTGTTCTACAGTTAGAAGGCATCCTGGCCAATGTTCCCATAGACTGCAACACACTGCCTTGTATTTAGATTCACAATGCTACATGTAAAAAGATCTTAATGGAAAAGAAAGTTAAGAAAATCAGAGAAGAATTCCTTTAGCTGAATCTAGAGTGTCTTCCCAATTTGTCTTTCTTTTGAGTTGACAGTTTCCCCTCAAACATAAATATTGCCAAAGCTGGTTTGTTTAATTTTCACATTCGACATCATAAAATGCTTGCTTTAACAGAAGTCTGGGAAACTCGCTTTGTCTGAATAAAACACTAATTCTGCAAGCAGAACTCTGAAGCCTGATTTCCTCTGGCTGTGTTTTGTGACTGCTATAGCCTAGCAAGGTGAGAGCTCAGATTAAACTCTTCAGATAGTTTTTCATGTTATATTTGACTCTCTGGTGTCCAACAGAGTTGGTGGCAAACCAAACTCCTTTGTTCAGAGGCCGCAGTAAGTGCAGGTCTTTGTTACTCTGATAAGCTGCCCATTTGCACAGAATCAGAGGAAACTCATCTGTCTCAAGACTTTCAAGTGCAGAACGTGACCTGAGGAACTCTGAGCCTTTTTTCCGAGGGGGAAAATGAGGGGCAGTTTGAAGATAAAAATGTGAGTTCAAGTCTACAGCGGGTGGACATTTTATCCCCTTTTTTTCCAAGAGAAATACATTATTCCAACTGAACTAATACAAAACAAAGAGTTTAGCTGAGATCCCAACTCTGCTGCTGAACATACACTGCCACTGAACAATCACTGGATAGACAGACTGGGTTGGAATATTCAGAATATCGAAGGCAGGTGATTACTCTGACCCTCTGCAGCAGGATCTGGACAGGCTGGATCCATGGGCCAAGGCTACTGGTATGAGGTTCAGCAAGGCCAAGTGCCGGGTCCTGCACTTGGGTCACAACAGCCCCCTGCAGTGCTGCAGGCTGGGAAGCTGCTCAGTGGCAAAAGACCTGAGAATGCTCGTTGACAGCAGCTGAACATGAGCCCAGGTGGCCAAAAAAGCCAAAGCTATCCTGGCCTGTATAAGGATTAGTGTGGCCAGCAGGATCTGGACAGTGATCATCTCCCTGTAGGCAGCACTGGTGTGGCCACACCTTGAATTCTGGGCCCCTCACAACAAGGACACTGAGGTGCTGGAGCGAGTCCAGGGAAGGGCAATGGAGCTGGTGAAGGCTCTGGAGCACGAGTCTGTTGAAGAAAGGCTGAGTCTAGCCTGGAGAAAAGAGGTCTCAGGTGGGACCTTATCACTCTTTACAACTGTGTGAAAGGAGGTTGTAGACAGGTGGGGGTTGGCTGTCTCTTCTCCCAGGTAACAACATAATGAGAGGAAATGGTGTCAAGGGAGTATCAGGGAATATTTTTTCACTGAAAGGGTTGTCAAGCATGGGAACAGAATGCCCACAGCAGTGGTGGAGACACGTTCCCTGGAGGGATTTAAAAGATATGTAGATATGGCACTTAGGGACACGGTGTAGTGATAGACCCAGCAGTGCTGGACTAACAGCTGGACTTAATGATCTGAGAGGGCTTTTCCAACCTAAGCAATTCTCTGTTTCTATCTAAATTTAATTTTTAACTGCAATTAAATTTCTGGGCTTTGTTACAATGAAAAACAATTTTGCAATGTTTCAGCATATATTTTAATGTTTTCAGCTAAAGAGAGGATGTAAGCTAATTTTGAATCTTTGGATTAGAGAGCAGAAACAGAATTAGTTCCTGAACTTTCAATTTCAGTGACCGAATATATTGTAAATACAGAAATCATTCACTTCTAGCATCCCAAAGACAAATGATTTTAACAAAAAATGGCACCAAGTATTTGCAGCGTAGAGCTGGGCGTATCAGTTGTTATTATCACAATAGCAAAGTATACAAAGGTGTACACACAAAACCACATTCAATATGCACTCTTGAGTTTTATATTACTTCCAAAGCATCTGTTCTTACTGTAAGTATAAACATATCAATAAATGGACCACCTCTGATCTGATTCTGCATGCTTTTTATAAGGTTCTTAATACGGCAAATTCTTCAAAATAAAAGACATGCACATCAAAAACACTATGTAGAAATACTTTAGGACACAGTACTTATCAACCTAGGACTACAGGGCCACCCTAATAACGAGAGTTGGAAGGCAAAACCCTTAAGAAAGTGCCAAAAGAACTGGCTTGTTTAGCAGAAAATAACTCCTGAAGGCATTGGGAGAACACAACAGCTTTTCAGAATCCAAAAGTGGGTTACCTAGAAGACTCCACTGAAGTACGCAGAGAAAAAACAAAAAAGACAGTTACAAACCAAAACAATGGCAGTTAAAACTTGAAATAAGGAAAAGATTTTTCACTATGAGGATAATTAACCTTAGAGAAGGTTGCCCAGAGAGGCTGTGGAATCATCAGCCTGTAGGTCTTCATGATCCAGCCGTACAAAACCTTAAGCAAACTGCTCTGATCACAGTATTTGTTCTGCTTAAACAGGAGACTGATTGCTCAACAGATCTCCTGAGGTCCACTGAAGCAGGAATGAGTGAGATTCAGACCAAATTCAATCCATCAGTGGTGTGTTTCAGAACACTTCATTCAAGGCAAGCTGCACTTATATTTTAATTCAAGAGACTTCCTTTAACTAAGCTATTTCATTTCATGTCCTGCAAGGAATATACTAACTATATGAATGTTAACATTTCTTATCATTTTTTAAAGTCACTTTTGCACAATGGCAAATACAACTCTTTCAAATGTTTCAGTATTGGAATAAAGTTATGAAAAGGTGCCATTTGAGTAGAGGTTTAGCATCAATGCCTTATTCAGGGCATCAGATTTATGTTTATCACAACTTTTTAACTATGTGCATTAAAAAGAAACAGGTGAAGCTGCAGTAAGGAAATGCTGAAACAGAACATGAAGATTTTAAACATTAATACATTTCTTATGCTACATCTTTTCCATCTCTGTCTTCAAAATCCACTGTCTGAAGGAAGATGGAAAGTATACCAGCAGCTATTAATTTATCTATTGGCCTGAAATCATCTTCAATTTGTAGTTGTGAATCCTCAGTTCCAGATTCACATTTAATATACATCTGCACTCTGACTCACAAAGTTCTTCCGAATCTTTTCCAGAATATGTGGACTGCTGATAATTCTCAGGATTGGAGACACAGGAAAGAGTTGTACACTGGACCTTAAAATGACCTTCTAGCACTTAATTCTAGGACACGTACTGAATTTGAATAATAAAAATTTGAATATGCCTCACAGCTGGTAATTATACTCAAATTTTAAATCCATTTCGAAGTCAAAATGGAAGATGTAGATTCACATAATCAAAATTATTCCCCCAAAAATATCTAAATAATATTCCTAAATCCATAAAAGAAAGATTAACAAAAGCTGTGTAATTATTTTACTTTTTTATTCTTTCAAAGCAGTCTTGAAATATGGAACAGGAGCCCTGTAAACATATGAGATCAGTATTGGATTCATCAGTTTTACCCTGAAAACTACTGAGATTTGTGACCTGTATGAGTCAATGCTGTACTTCAGGAAAACGTCTGCATGTTATAGTTTCAAGATTTAAAATCCATCCTGTATCCTACACTTTGGAAACATCCTGGCAAATAAAGTAGAATTAATAGCCAAAACTGAACCCCTTAAAATTAGGCTGCCAAAAAGCATATGAAACAGATCTTCGACTTAATCCCACCTACGTTGAGAACAGTTTATTCTGGAAGTAGACCGAGTGTATCTCCCCAGAACAGATTGGAAGGATTAGACTTATGCAAGCTTTTGGTTTTTTCCTCCACTGCAGACAACTGTATGACCGTAATACACTTAATCTGTAAAAATATTAATTTCTAAATAACTGAACGGAAAAAAAATTCCTGGTATAAATCATAACAGAACCTCCCATGTCACCAGGTGTTAAAATCCATAGTCAAACTGAAACAACAAGGGAATCTCTCGCTGGATCCGTCTAGGTGTATCAATCACTCAAATTTGACTCCTTCTACAAAGAGTAAACTTTTAAAAATTGAGTGTATCTGAAGAGTCTGTGGTACCAGCCAGACACGCACACTGCGACGGATACAGGACAGCCCAAAAGCGTGCCTGTACCTCCGCTGTTCGCACCCTCTTCCACACTATATAAAACCCCAACCACACCCACCTATGATGTCACTGCCATTACACAACCTGTCCCCCTCCGTGCCTGTCTGCTTATGCAACTGGGCCCGGCCTGCTGGGAATTGTCTTGGTGACACTTAAGACTGAAAATAGGTCTCTCTCTCAGGAAACAAGGTTAAACACACCGACGGAATTTCTGTGTGCCCGTGCACAGCGACTGCCGAACACAAACCGAAGCAGAGCCCACAGACTCCGCTGTAAACAAGTCCCACAGACGCGTGCGGGGGGAGACACGACGGGGCCGGTGCGGGACGCTCCCGCAGCCCTCTGGAGAAGGCAGAGGCAGGTGTACCCCGCTACAGGCTGGGCGCTCCGCCAAGGGCCGGGCAGCTGCGCGTCCCCTCCACTCCGCTCTCCCAATGGAGAGGTTCCTCGAATCCCTTCAAACTCTACAAAACTTCGGACGCTCTTCGCCGGCCCGTGTCGATCGCTGACGGTTCCGCACTAGGGGATAAGGGCACATCCACCTACTCCACCACAGCCCCAGCC
>VYXF01005266.1:0-59425 GCA_013397295.1 Polioptila caerulea | reverse complement strand
CCCCCGCGGGGGCCGCCCGCCGCCCTCCCTGCGGCGGCTACTCGCACTCGTCTGGGGCCGCTTGGGCTGGCCCCTTTTCCTTCTGTGTTAGTCTTTTAATGGAGGACACGATAAGATAAAAGTTACAAGGTTAAGGAAAAGCTCTTTGTCCTTAGCGTTTGTTTCCCCCGCTCCCCTCGCGAGCGTTCCCAGCCCGGCAGGACGGGTGGGACGCGCCCGCTGTGCCGGCACAGCCCGGCGGGCGGCGAGCCGCGCTCCCCCGGCGTGCCACGGAGGCGGGCTCCGCGGGGAGCACCTGATCGCTTTTGCCTCAAGTAGTCACAGCGGGGAAACGCTTAGGCTTTCCCGGTGTATGCCAGCCTCTAATGGAAGCTTGAAGCCTATTGCATAAGTGTTATGTATTTATAATTGTTTCAGCGCCTTTTTTTTTTTTTTTTTTTTTTTTTTTACATTAGAAGGCTGTTATAAATCCAGACGTTTCAGATAAATATAGGAGTACCTTTAAAACCTTTCAAGCAAAGCTTACATATCAGGAAAATTAATATATGGCCGTGTGAAGGTAACAAAGCTATTTTTATCTTCAGCCTGTGTATGGCAGGCTGTTGGATGATGCTAAAAGTTGTTAAGAGAGTTGTAGGCAAAGATGGCATGATTGGAAATAACCAGATGCATCTAGATTTACATTCAGGTGTTTTGTCTGACCTCAACTACTCTAAGCTTCATCCTTTGCCTCTACAGTGTCTTTCAAGTTAAAGTCAAAGAAAAAAGATGTTATGGTAATTGAAGCATGAGGGGACCATGGGTATATTTTAAATATAGATAGGAAAGATAGTCTCTTACAGTAATTAATTAAAATAATTAATTAAAAAATTGAGTGAGTTAGAAAATGACAATGTAAGGATCAAAGTAAAATAGATACCTGTAGTGTGATCTTGAGTTGTGGGATGTTGTAAATTATTAATTTTATTATGTAAATTTGAATTATTATGGATGATTTTAATGGATTATGGATTCTGGTGAGGACATGTCAAGCATGAGTTGACCCCTCACAAAGTTTGACTTAGCCAATTTGGACTAAAGTAAAACTCTGAAAGAAGTACTGTTGAAAAGAGCAGTAGTTTATTTTGCATTTCAGATTAGATTATTCATGGAAATGCAGAAGAAACATAAAACAGGACAAAAGCCAGAGGGCTTGTGGGTTTGGAATTAGGATGGTAAGGCTGTCATCGGATGGAACAATTTAAAACAGTAGGAATGAAAACCTGTTTCCACCCTTGTCACTTCCAGTGATTCCTATGAAAGTTGATACATTAGGGATTCAAGTAATCATGAGTGCAATCAATGCTATCAGCTGTTTTATATAATTTCCAGTGTAAAGGAACAAAATACTCATTGCTTTGCCAGTGTTAGCATCTTGGAGCAGAAGAGTTGAGATTTTTCCCATCATCTCTCTCTTCAAAACTGAAATAGTGAAACGAGGGATTTGGAGTAGGATGGATGGATAGATGGGTAGGGAGCCTGACATTTTGTATTGCTCCCACCAGTTGTAGAAATGTCTGGTATCTGGAAGATTATTTGCAAGAAAGTTAGACAATATATTCGCCTTGTCCTTTTTCTCTAGACATTATTTTTTATCCCTGTTGGAAATGATACTGGGCCTGTTAGACTGTGATATTACCCAGTGTTGACATTCTTATATCTTTGAACTACAGTTGATTCTTTGAGCTTTGGTTTTGGTGTATTGTTCCGCCTTTGGAATATTTAACTAAACAGGAAAAAACCCCTCAAATTTCAAGATTTTCACTGTGTTACCATCAGGATGTGATAGTTATGTAAGAGAGGAAAGAAAGACATTTTCAAGATTAGATAACACACAGCTCCACCACCACTCCATTAAAATAGCACAGTCAAAAGTCTTCATTTTTTTTTTTTTTCCCTTGCTTGTAGGGTCAGATAAATGATATTTTAAAACAACAGAGCCTTGCCATTGCACAGTTCAAGTGGGCCATTCTAAGAAAGACTCCAGAGGCTGTCCTTTCTCTTCCTGCTGCAGAGCAGTATTGTACTGCTGGGTATCGAAGTTGGTTGTTCTCAGGAAGGTACCTGAAAAGCACTGTGCCCTCAGTACAGTGAGGTGGAAGTAATTCCTTTCTTATGCTTTTTAAGGTATTGGTTGGATGTTTTTTCCAAGAAATTCCTTGTATGAGTAGTGTGTGCAACCCAATTAGATATGAGATGACAATAAAACAGTAGTTTAAGCTGTATTTGACCCCACTTCAGGTATTAGGCACAATGATTCTGATTCAAGGTCTTCAGAAATCAACAGCATATAAACAGAGTAAAGAAGACCAACCCAGGCTGAGAGACTAGGCAGTGGACCTAAAAATTAATACCTACATACAGGAAATGCAGAGCCAAGCCCCATTTTTACAGGCCCTTGGCATATACCCCAAGAAAAAAATAGTTAACCCAAAGGATGTGGTTGTATTCTAAGAGAAATAATGGCTTTCTGGCTGTTTCTCCTCTTTTTCTTTGAAGGTGGATGCAAGTCACCCAGCTATTGTAACTTTTTTTCAAAGATATGTGTAGCAAAGGCAAAATAAAATGGCAAAAGATTAGGCAAATAAGAGTCACACTTAAAAAAAGGAAAGCATAATATTTCTGAAAAGTATTTGTTCTACCAAGAAACACTTAAATATATTTTCTTCTAGGGGAAGAAAAAAAACAACCAAAAAAGGAAACATCAAGCCATATTTAAAATTCTTGAAAGGCTTTTGAAGACCTTAGCTGATAATGTTTGAGTTTCTTCAGCCCTGGTTGAGAAATAAGGCTCAGAACCAACTATGATTTGTTTTGTTTCAGTTTCTTGTTGTTTAGTAGACTCTTGGGGCTTTAGTGAGATAGTTCTGACAGAGAGATTTTTAAATGGAAAAATGCTCAGCATCACTGCAGTAAAACAGACACTAATCCTTGTTTGTGCAACGCAGTGGTGGGCAGAAGTTGGTTTTGAATATTTTTTTTTTAATTAGGAGTGGTCAAAAAGCTGCACTTGCAGCTTGGTCTCAAAAGTTAGTTATGGTGAGCTGACCAGGGTGAGGCTGTCAGCAATACCATGGCCAGCAGGATCAGGCAGCAGTGGCACTTGGCACTGCTGCAGCCACACCTCAGAGCCTGTTCTGGACCCCTCACTGAAAGAAGGAGCAAATCCAGAGCAGGGCAGCAGAACTGTTGAAGAGTCTGGAACATAAATCCTATAAGGAGCAGCTGAAGGTACTAAGAGTTCATCTCAGAGACTAGTCTTTCCAAAAAGAAAAGAATTTTAAATGAAAAAAAAATTATTTTAAATATGTTCTTTTAGCAAAGGCAAAAATTGTAGGATTTTAATGATTAATGTTGATGTTAAATGCAGTGACTTCTGCTGCACAAAACCAGTTTTTAGCTGTCTAAATAAACTTCTAATTAACAAACAGTCGAGTGCTTGTTGGGATTTCCCTCCAGCATGAAATCTGAATTCTGCTTCATAGCATAGTAATATGGCAGTTGTCAGTGGATAAGGGAAAGACTGTGGATCTGATCTGCCTATAGTAAAGCCTTTGACACTGTTTCCCACAGCCTTCTCCTGGAGAAATTGGCTGCTCATGGCTTGGACCAGTGGGTGCACTGTTCCTGGCTGAAAAGCTGTCTGCATGGCCAGGCCCAGAGAGTGGTGGTGAGCAGAGTGACATCCACTTGGCAGCCAGTCCCTCGTGGGGTTCTTCAGGGCTCAGTACTGGGACAAGTTTGGTTTCATATTTTGATCAATGTTCTGAGGGTAGGGGTTGGTCTCTTCTCTGAGAAGCCAGCAACAGGATGAGAAAATGGCCTCAAGTTGCCTGAAGGGAGGTATACATTGGCTATAGGGAAAACTTTTCCTCACTGAAAGGGTGGTCAAGCATTGAAACAGGTTGCCCTCGGCAGTGGTGGAGTCACCATCTATGGGAGGGATCTAAATGACATGTAGATGTGCCAGTTAGGGATGTGGCTTAATGGTAGCCTTGGCAGTGCTGGGTTAACAGTTGGGCTTGATCGCAAGAGTCTTTTCCAGCCTAAATGATTCTCTGGTCCTGTGTCCTCATTTTCAGTTCAATTACAGTTTTGAAGGTGTCTGCCCACTTTGTCAAGAGAGCTCTGAGGAGCTCGCTCCTGCTGGGTGATTTTGGACTTGGGGTAATGACACCCAGAACCCAGGAGATGTTGGTACACATTCCTCCCTCCCAGTTACCAGAATACTAGTTTGCCTCTGGTGCTGGGAAGTCTCATCTCCAAAAACAACTGTTTTCAGTCTTAACATACCAATATTATGGACTGATGGGGTTTTTTTTCTCCAGCCAGGGACTACTTGTTTTCAATAGATCCAATAACACTTTTGAGATTTGTCTGAATGAGATTTCGCTCACTTTGATGATGATGGCAGCAACACTTGTCTTAAAAATACAAATGACAAAGGTTGACCTCTGGGGTTAAACATAGAATGTATAAAAGGAATGAAAGTTCAGAGCAGATTTTATCTAAAGAGAGAAAATCTCAGTTAGGGGAGGCTGAGCTGACTAAGTTTCCAAATGTGGCAGAACTGACAGCCATGACCATCAGATGTTCAAAAATCTGGGACACTGGCTGTAGATCAGGAAGCACAGTATTGCTTACAAGAAGGAAGGAAAAGGCATTCACCAAGTATAGACAATTGATCTACCTCAGTAGTACATTTGGGATGTAGGACACATTTTCAAGTGAAAAACTAATGTGAGACGTGAAGCTAACATGAATACCATAACCTATAACCCTTGAATTTATATAACATAGACTGGAGTCAACCTAAGTCTGCTTTTGTTCTTGAAATGGAAATCGTATTCTGCAGACAGTGCTCAGGCTCTCATCTCTTTGGACTTGAGTAAAGCAGATGATGTAATGAGCCACATGGAGAATTTCGACTGAAACAGAGTAAGATGGAATTGCTTAAAAATTGTCGGGTCTGAAAGATCCTGTTAAAAGCTTATGGAAATGGATTATGAGATAGGAAGAACTTCCTCTCTGGAAACACACTCCATCTGCATTTTTTGAGGATCAGCTTTGGTACTAATTTTACTTGATATTTTCATAAGTGACCTTGGCACAAAAAGGCAGGAAATAGATCTTTTGGTTTGGCAGCAAGTAAGAAAGTGATGTCAATATACTGAGGAGAAAAATATCAGACAGAAAGAAACTGACCTGCATGACTACTGGGATAGTAGAAATGGAAGAATTGTAGTCATGCAAGTGTCAAACCATGTACATCTATTGAGAAAAATTATTGCTAGATCCTGAGAATTTATTAATGGGAAATGACAGAAGATGAGAAAGAACAGGAAGCTATTAAAAAACTTATACAAGCCTAGACTTTTATTTACTGTTGACATAATAGCACATTCATTGTGCTATACGTGACTCTGGTGAACAGAGTCACACAACAGACATTTCTGGTGAGATTATTTGTAAAAAAAGAGGAAGCACAACTAACTGAAGAAAGAAAAGGATAATTTAGAACAGATTTACTGTACAACAAGAATTGGAGAAATGCTTGCTCCCCCACTGTCTTGCCAAAATGAGGATGGAGAGGGGACATGATTGCCCTATGTAAGTGATTTATGAGAACAGATAGCAAGTGACACATAAGGAAAAAGATGAAGTAAATGACTAAAAGAAATTTGGATTAAAGATTAGGAGAATTCCTCTGAGAATCTGAAGTGAGATTATGGGTTGGTTTCTGAGAAGCAGTGGGAGGATTTACACGCTGTCAAACAGTGCTTGTTAATGCCAGGACAGGGATTACCTGGCACGCTAAACTGTTATAGCAAGGGACTGGATTTAGTCTGAAGAACAGAAAACAGTTAATCAGTAGGAAACAAGTTAGTAAATAGAAGAATAATTGACAAACTGCTACCTAAACTTTTCAGCTATTGAGTTCCCCCCTTAGTTGTTGCTACACAGAGAACGTTTCAGCGTGTCTCAGCAGGCCAATGAAGGAATGGTTGCAAAGTCACGAGGACCACAATTGAAATGTCTGCCAGGTCCTTGGAAAAAATACTCACTTAGGTAAGAAGACTTGGGAGAAATGTGAGGGAAGGAGAGGGAGCCTCTTTGAAAGACAACAGGAATAAGGCATCCACCTAACCCTGTGCCCGGGTTAGGATACCCAGCTCATAGACAGGACTGACAGAGAAGGTAGCTGCTGTCAGTGCAGCAAAATATTTATACCCACCTCATGTAGGCATAGAGAGGCATGTTAGCCACTGCTTCAGTGGTTGCCAAAATTGAGTGGGGAGAGAAAGCAACAAAATCCAAGTTTAGTTACCTTAAGCTTCTTCGAGTAGCACTCCAGAGAGGAAGTGCTCGTGTCTGCTGCCTTGGCATGCATGGCACTGGGGAATTCCCAGAGATTGTGACTTTTTAAACCATTACCTTTTGCTTTTCACTCCTAAGTGGCTGTTCTGCCATTCTCACTGCTTTAGCTGAATTGGGCATGTTCCACTTCAGGTGGATCCAGTGAAGGGAAGAACAGGCCATGCTTACACCTTTGGTGATGGCTCTAAATGGGAAAAGACCAGTTGAGCTGAAGTTGAATCCTCTCATGGGAAATAAGCTTATTACTGCTAATAAAATTTTTGTTCAATACCATTTTATTATTTTTTAAAAATCCATACACAAGAAACTGGCAAAACCCCAGTATAAACAGCCTTGTGAAAATGGCCATGCCAAATACTTCAGTGAGACATTTAACATCTCTCTAATTTAAATATTTTTTTGTAATTGTTTCAGAAGGAAAGTGGGCAACATAATAACCTGCAAATGGTTCATGCATAGTCATGCCTTCCATTTGTTAACTGCTGAGGAATGGCTTCCCATTGCATATTATGGCTTCCTTTTGCATTGTAAATTCTTACTTATTTACCATGCCAGTTGGTGACCAAGGTAGCATATGTGAAATGAACTTGAAGTTTCTAAGTTACTGTTAGTTGAATTTTTCCAGTGAAACATTTTCTTAAATGTTTCTTAAAGGGAAAAAAAAATTGCCCTTACCCATCCATCAGGAAGGCAATGCTTTGTAGAAGAGTATTTGTTCAGATAATCTGACAAAACATGGGTCAGTTTTCATGAGAAGCATTTTCCAAATATCCAGGAAGATAGCACTGGTGATTTCTGTATATTTCCAGAATAGCTCTACCATGGGACTAGTCCCCACATGCCTCTAGTTTGGTAAATTCCCTGTTGTGGAACAAGAAACTGATTTTGGGAAATCCATTTCTTGTCAAAGGTCAGCTCCTGGCTCCATAGCAGTAGCCTCCTGCCATGTGTCTGTAATTGCAGTTAAAAAACTTACAAATTCTTACAGATTCAGCAGCCAGGACTTTGCAGTTCTGGCTTCCAGCCCTCCTCACATAAAAACATGATATGCAAAATTAATAATGATATATACATATTTGAGAAAATCAAGTTTTTCTTGAGAATCCACAGTAATTTCCAACTTCTAAAAGCAGATCTGTTTAGAAAAACTTTTTGCTTTTTCATCCATGAATAGAAATATTTTGCCTCAGCTTTATGGTATTTATTTTGTTCTAAAGTAGTTAAAAGTCATTAAAATCAATGCTTGATGTTTGAGTCACTTCAGCCCTGGCTAAGAAATAATGCTCAAAACCAACTTGGTTTTGTTTTGTTTCAGTTTGTTCTGTGTTGCTTAGTAGACTTCTGGGACTTCAGTGAGATAGTTCCAGCAGAGAGATTTTTAAGTGGAAAAATGCTCAGCATCACTGCAGTTAGACAAACACCCTTGTTCGTGCAACACAGTGTTAGACAGAAGTTGGCTTTGAGTAATTTTTTGTTATGAGTGGCCACAAAGCTGCATTTGCAGCTTGGTCTCAAAAGTTAATTTGAGCTGAACGAAGCTAGACTGCTACCACTGTCTCTAGTATTTCTGTATGACACTGCAGTGTGAATTTTCCAAGGGATCTTAATTCCCTTTGAGAAAATTTGAGCTATCAGTTCTCAGTATGTTTGAAAGAAAGCAGCCCCGTGGTACATTATTTAATTACACTGTAATTAAGTATGCATTAGTATAAGAAAAAATGACCATACATAGGATAAATAGTTAACTACATGTTAGAAAGATAAAGATCTCATTAAATATAAAAAAGGAGGCAAAACATAATAGGATCTAAAATATTTAAGTAAAGACAGAGAGAGTTTATTGGCTTGATCCAATAAAGGACTTAAATACCTAAGGCAAGGTGTATAGAGAATTCAGGTGCCTAAGTCAAAAAATGCGACTACAGCTCACACAGCTGCTGCCCAACCCAGGAGTGCCTAAAATCACAAGGCTCTTCCTTGATTGTAATCTGTATCTTCAGAGTGTCTTGGATTTTAGTTTTGTGCACAGTGTGCAGCAGCTAGAGCTGTTTAGGCCCTTACTTCACATTCAGTCATTTACAGTTCTCAGCTGACAAGTTCAAGGATGCTATTTTGTCCGTGCACTCAGACCACACCAGGCACAGAATCACATTCTGAATCACATTCTGAAATTCTTAGTTTGTTGTAGTTGCTTGCTTTTAACGTTAAGGATGGAGAGGTAGAATAACCTTTTATTTAACAATTTCTCTGTTAGATTATTGATACAAGGATAATTCTTGTGCATCATTTCTGTTCCTACAGACAACAGAATTATTTTCTTCATTGTGACATGACTTTTAACAGGGCAGGATCATCTTTCTTTTCCATAGCCCTGTCTCTTGCTGGGTAGGATCACTTTTTTGCCGTGTGTTGATTTGCATCTTTTTTGTTTAATGGGGAAAGACAGCAACAATGGGTTGCTATATAGAAGGCACTTGTTTCCTCATTTCCTTCTATTATCCTGGCTGCAATTTAACAGAATACTGCAAGCCCTGCTCCTCTTTCCTTTTTTTTTTTTTTAACAGAGTGGTAATTGGATCCTACAGTTAGTCGGACTCTAAGCTGTGAATTTTAAGCATGCTGTGCTATCCGTGTTGTGGCCTGACTTAAGTTTCTAAGGAATTGCAATAATGCTGCTGCATTTCTGGGGTTTGGTAAGTCTGGTAATTATACTCTGAAACTGTGGATCTGGCTGTCCTGGAACCACTAATAAGTGGAGTCACTAATTTTCCTGTTTTCATATTCATTGTATTTTTTTCTTTTCCCATATGTGATAATAGGTAGTTGTAGATTCTAAAGTATATCTGAATGTTCCTACACGTGCAAGGCAACAAACCTAAAAATATGATCAAGAAGGTCTTAGTTTAAATTATTCCAGTTTTAAAAAGTAACTTAGCTCCAGATAGAACATGAATCATATTTGTCTTTCCTTCAGGAAGAGAAACCTTGGACTGATCAGACTCTTTCCATCAGCCATTGTTGCTTGGTAGGAGAGATGCATATAATCTACAGATTTATAAAATAGCTAAATATTCACTGGAAAATGTACTCCTATTAATATAAATTGTAATTATGCAAAGAGCAATGCACTTACAGTGTGAAGTACTAATTTTAAAGAGATAAAGTGCAGGAGCTCTTCGTGCAGAACTGTAACTGAATAATGAACAAAAACCAAAATAATAGCAAAGGAAGTACTAAAAGGACTTCAATTAAAGAAGGCTTTTTTGAAAAGAAAAATTGCGCACTCAGGAAGTGTGCAAAAAGCAAGTAAGTCAGCATTTTTAATGTTTATCAGTACATTTTCCTTCAGCTGAAAGTTGTTGGGTAACAGTTATGTTGAATATCTTACAATTTTTTTCTGAGTTTTTATGTATTCACTCTACAGAAAAAGTACAGGCTGATTGTTCAAAAAATAATGCATAGCAAAAGAAAAGGTAATGATTTTGGACATGTGTTCTGTATTCTAACTTGAGATTTAAAGAACAATTTACGGAACAATTTACGTTAGTATCTGTTTATATATTCTCTAGTATTTTCTAATATATTCCCTGATAAATTATATATATTCTCTAATATATTCCTTGCTGGAATATAAAGCTGGATGTTTTATGTCTCTTTGTGATCATCCTCTGAGATAAATAATACTGAGATACGTATGGTGTTGAATATAGTTTGCCAAATAGGAGCAATCACTTTGGATTTTTAATAATTATTGCTCTTTATTCTTATATAAGTAAAAAAAGGGGGAAAATTATGGTTATTGCATCATATTTGCATTAAAAGTGTGCCTGTATTGTAAAATCAAATCTTCAACCAAATTAGAAGGAAGGAAAAAAGCTTATTATGCTTGATATCTAGCCTCTTGGAAAAAAACTTTCATTTCTGGGTGGTCAATAATAAATGCAGAATTAAATTCAGAGTTTCAGTCAATTAAAAAATGTTTTAAGAAATGCATGTAGAAAGCAGAAAATACTTGGCAGCCTACTTATAGTGGTAACTGGAGGGAAAAGCCCCTTATTTGTTATTACTGGATTGGACTGCTGCTAGTATTCGATAAATCGCTGAGTCTAAATAAATCTAGATAATGATAAATTCACTAGGAATCTTTTCAAATTCTGTAGGAGATGTTAAAGTTACAAAATTTGTAACTTTACTTAGTCTTCTTAGGTTAGCTCTTTGGGATCAGAGGAGCAACTGCTCTTTGTGTTGTAGATATTTCTCATTCCTAGAGTTCCCTAGAGTTTCTGCATGTATATCCACTTTTTCCTTGTCTAATGGGAGTCCTTCCTTCAGAGTTTTTAGAGCACTGGGCAAATATTTTGTGTCAAGGAGAATAGAAAACGCATGAATTTTCTTTGAAACTCTATGACTAGTATTCTTTCCTAAATACAGTATTATGTGAAGAGCATGAGCTGAACAAAAAGCAGTTACTTTAATCACAGTGGCAGAAGACATCTTATTAAGTCACCTTATTGGCAATAGTTTACCTTTCAGCAGCAAAATGAATGTTACTGTTTATTCTGACGATTCAATATTGTTTTTCTACTTTCACTTGTACCTACTACTGTAGCCTATGTCCTGTTTAAATCTTGAACATTAGTAGCATCACCCAGCAGCACATTGTGTGCTGTAGGCTGAGATATCACAGCCAGTCTTTTCAACCTCTCCTACAAACGTGCTACAGGAAATGTACACCTTTATTTTACTTCTGCCAGGCACCACGATAGGATTCAATTGGGAGACCATTGGACCAGTGTTTTTCAGTGGAGCATGGGATCATATAGAAGAGAAGTGAGTACTCAAATTCTTCATTTCAGCATGATTGTGTAAAGAACATTGTATTTCAGTGTTTCTCCCACCTATACTGCTCCTTCACTGTGTTTATGGAAGAATATAATTGAGTATCTGCTCTTTGGCTGTTGTCCACAAATACTCTGTGTAGAGACAAAAGAAGACTACATTTATTTTTTTTCCATTCCTGAAAATGCAATGCAACAGGGTTTTTTTAGTTCAAATGTATATAATAATTTGTCCATGCAGTTGTAACAAGTTTCAGTCATTCTGAGTCTAGGCTGACCACACTTATTCACAGGAGGCTCTGTGCTAAGTAGCCCATCCCAAAAGGATTCCATGTGATGTGTTCTGTCCTTGTCATACTATATATAGCTGTTACATTTTAGGGATCTTTTTTATGATTTGCATCCCTCATTTTCTGATTATCCAGGAAGGGTTCCACAAGGGCTGAAAGACTGTGATAAGCCAATGCATATGAGAGTATTTTAAAAATAATATATTTTATTTATCTTCGTATTTCTACCTCTAGTCAAAAAAAAAAATCACATTTTTTTTAGGTGAACAGCTTATCTTGCTGTTTTTCATGGGTTTGCTGATGTGCTGGATCTGTTTTACATTTGTGTTTGGCTATGCTGATATTGGTAGATCACCTGAGAGCCCTGCCTTACTGCCAGTTAGTGCTTAGCCTTCACTGGGGAGCTGCAAACCTGACAAGCTGTTGCCATAATTTTTCTTTGTGACATACTGTGGAGCCTTCTTGTTACAAAGGACCTGGTTTGTGTCCTGGGGCTCTCAGCTGTGCAGATTTGATGTATGGCTCACTCTGTCAAGTTTCCTTGTTCCTGTAATATTTCATCCTCCTCTTGGTAATGATTTAACAACTCAATTCCTGGCCACTAACTTAAGCCAAAAGTTAACTAGATATAGACTAGATGTAAATATTTATAATTAATTTTAGAAATAGAAGCTGCAATATGTTTTTCTTTATTGTTTTTAAACATTGGAATGGACTGCTGAGGGAGGCAGTGAAATCACCATCCATAGAAGCGTTCAACAAACGACTGGATGTGACACTTAGTGCCATGATATAGTTTAAAAAGTGGTGATCAGTCAAAGGTTGGACTTGTTGATCTTAGAGGTCTTTTCCAACCTGGATGATTCTGTGATTCTTTGAAGAAAATGTTCTCAGAGGTTCTTTTTCTTGGTGCCTGGTCCAACTTAATAAAAATGGTTAGTGAAAAACTCTGGTGTTTACAGGACTAATTCCTGGGGGTAGCAGTCTTCCAGAATTTTTGAGTTCTGCAACACCATTTACAAAATTAATAGTTAGATCAGTAATTGATTTCAGACTTGAAAGCAGGTTATGGTGATTGTAGGGCTGGGTCATATCTTAGACATAGTAGCTAAGTAAACTGTTCTAGTAAAGTAAACAGTAATAGATCAGAGTGAAAGCTTTCTGAATAAGCTATTAGCTGATAAATTACAGCATAGCAGAGCTTGCCTGCAAGAATGAGGAGCAAAGAAGGCATCAGCCTATAGTCTTCTTTTATCCAGTCTTTCTCATTGTAAAAGATTTACACTGTAAGAAAAATATCAGGTATTTGTAGAGGGAAGTTTGGGTGGAGTAACTAATTTTGGGGAAGGAAGAAGCAAAACAGAAGACATATTTTTCAAAGCCATCCTACATGTATATTTACATAATGGGACTGAGTATATTTACACTAATGGGACTGAGCTGTCCCTCTTTTCCTTGAAATCACCTCTTTGGCAATGGTGTGAAGTTAGCAAGTCATGGATGTAGCTGCTTTCCTACTTTCTGGCATCACTTAAAGAAAAATGTAAATTGTGTTCAGATTGTACCATAGCTCAGATTTCCCTGTATCTGCAGCCTTTTTGGGAGCACAGTGTTAACTGTAAGCAACCTCTGATCCTTCCTTTCCTGGCCCAAACAGAAGCATATGAGTGATAATATGCATCAGTAAATCTGAAACAAATCTTCAGTCTTGGTACTGCCTCATTTTGCCATGATGACCTTCTTTCAATCTCAATAGAAAGACAAAATGCCTTTATCAATTCTTACTGCAGATAACAGTTTCTCCATGGAATTACTATGTTAAGAAATCTCACTTTGAAATTATAATTTTAAGGTGATTTATTCAAGAAATAACAATGCCTATAGTTTGATTTTTGTTTTAAAGTAAGAACTTGTACAATGTTGTTGTCTTAGAAGTTCAAGTTACTTGATTTTTTTTAATTTTAGTTTTCAGAATACTGGATTATACCTTCTCTTCCACTATTGCTTCTACTGCATATCTTATTCCTACAATTCTAATATTATTATTCTATTAAAATAAAATATATACACCAAAATATATATATGGACTTGTGAACAAAGTATTTACATATTAAAAATGTAAATATTTTTTTTTAAATTGCATTTCCATTAGCTTCTTTAAGCATTTTCTGGGGAAAAAAAAAAAAGGTTTTAAATGAAAAGAGTAAAAAATGCTTTAAATCTTAAAAAAAAAAGTAATTGCTACTTTTTATAGTACTGTTTGTACTTCTGTTGTAAAAGTGGTGCAGCATGCTCTTCTGTGTTCCAAAAATTTCTTACAAGTCAACAGCTTGATTGATTGATTCGTAATTTGTATTGTGTACCAGAAAGGATGTTCACTCAAATATTGCTTGCTGCACTTTCAGATCAGGGGAAGGACATGCAGGTGGAGTCACTGGTACCAAGTGGGAGCTGCTGGTTGCAGTGAGCTGGTTGGGTTTGAGCTGCAGCCAAGGGCATGTGCTGCCCAACGTGGGCTTGGAGGCCAGGCTGGAAGTGCAGGACGGGGCTGGTGGAGCTGCTCTGCTTCCCTGCTGTGGGGGTCACTGCTCCTTGGTGTACAGTGGTCTTCTGGTCAGGATCACCACTGCATATTCGAGGTTATGGAAAAAGAAAGGTTCTCTGAACTTTTATAAAGTGTGTGAGCTTCCCTCCAAAGCAGCCAGGGTTAGTGCCATTAGTATTACCTGTGCTCACCTGTATTCCTGCCTTTAATGCTTTGAGAAGACACTGCTATTTCTTCTGCAGTGGAGATACCATCTTGTAGTTCTACTGCTTGGCTCCTGCAGTTAGGATCAGGCCTTACCAAAAAAGTCTGTGAAGATGGTCAAGGGCAATTAAAAATTGTGAAGTAAAATCATGGTGATTTTAAATTCCACTTAATTTAATTAAAATTCCACTTTTATCATGGAAGGTGTTAGATAGTGCTGAATGAGATTAAGAAGCTCTTTTTCTAAGGCAGCATCCAATTTCTGTTTTTCTTTCATTTCAGATAGAACAAAAGTTAACTGATTTTTGCCCACTCAGTCACAATACAGACAGACAAACAAATACACATCTTGGATTATTAAGAATTTGGATTTTTTTTTATTATTTCTTTAGGAACAACTGAGTTAATATGCTTTATTTCAAGTAAATTCAATTCTCATTGTTTTCTGTTTTAGTACGGTACCATCCGGGAATTTTAGAAGGGTTTGATATGCCTGTTGTGTTTTACAAGCTCAATTCTCTGGCCAGAATGTGTTTCTCATGATGAAGAAGAAAATTCACATATCTCCAGGCAGTTGTTTTCCTGCAGGCTTGGCCATTAGAAGAAAGGAATTTTGAATTTCTGCTTAACTTGGTAAATGTGCTGAGTTGGAGATGTATTTATTCAGCATTTAATAAACTAGTTGAGAACAATGTTTCAGATGAGATGGAGAAAAAAATAATAGTTTAAAATAATGTTTAGTTTTCCCACTAGAAAATTGGCAGTTAACAACTACATTATTTGTCGAAAAATCTTTCAAGCAAGAAACTGAAGTCAGCTCTATTTGCACAAGACTAATGGTCTGACATTGTAAGCAGTTTTTAATTACTTCTGTCATACATAATGCATCCCAGAAGCAACATATATTTGAATGCAAAAGAACTGCACTTTTAGGAAAGTGGAGATAAAAGACAAAACCAGAGATTTCTGCCAACCTTTCAAGTAATTATTTAGTGTGAAAAGTTTGGCTGTAAAGCTTTAAAAACTGTATTTTGCATTGAAGAACAGTACAGTTATTCTACTGTTTCAGTGGAACAGTACAGTTATGGGACACAGCAAAAAGAATAAACAATTTTTTAGTAAGAGGGACCAACAGGGTTTTTTTAAAACTATTTTAATTCTATTATGCACAACTGTTTCAATGAGGTAGGAATTTTGCTAAATAACTGCAACTTTATATTTTCTTTATTTTGGTTTGTCATTAGATTTTGAATTCTGTGAGTCCCACAGACAGTTTCCATTCTTTATCTGCATAATCCCCATGGAAGGCATCTGAGTTCTGGGCCACCAAAGCTTCAATTAGAAGATGGTGGATGTTTCGGGTGTTGTGCAAGAATGTGGACTCGCTCATGCTCCCACAGAGAAGTATTCCTGCACTTGTATGTGCTTTTAGGCAACTGACTCTTGGCCTGACATACTCTGGCTCTTGAGGAATGGAATGCACTCAGTGCAGGTAGCTCTGTGAGCAGCTGCAGTGCCAGCTCCGGGTTCAGCTCTGGTGAGAGCCCCAGACAAGAGGCTGTGAGCTGGAACCAACCTTTGCACAATGAAGGGCACGGGGACCAGACACTCAGAGACACAGCGGGAGCTGAGGACCCCCAGATCTTCCCGAGATTTGACTGTGAGGGTATAAAACCCCAGGTTTTTGTTTGTTTGTTGCCCCTTCTTGGCAGCACTTGCTCGAGCTGTTACTCTGTTGTTGCACCATGATTAAAATATTTGAGGGATCCAGACATCTGAGACTCTGCTGTGGGGAACCTGGAGTTGAGCCACTTGGGCAACCTGGTCTGACTGTGTGAGAGTGGTGTGTGTAGCTGCAAAGGGACCTCAGTGCCAGCTCGGGTGGCGCGAGAGTAGCTGGCAGAGTGGCTTCTGAATGGTCAGACAGGAAAGTTTCCTTAACACATCCCCTGGTGGCCTCCAGTTGTGTTGTGTCAGAGCAGAATGGGTCAAGGTGTAATAAAGTCCATGTGCTCTCTTTTGTGCCTTTTGCTCTTGTCTTAAGAAGTGCTAGGGCAGTGAAATGCCTGATATAGCCACAAACCACCCGTTCATTTTGCGCTAGAAAAATTTCCCCTGAGGTCTGTATTTAGATGTAGACAAAGGAAGCAGATGCCAATGGCTGCTTGGAGAAGTCACGTTCTGTTCAGTCTGTGCCAGAGCTGCAGCACAGTGTAAAGCCTGTGGTACCTTCTTTTTGCTGCTTTGCTGATGTTGAGGGAGGAAGGTGTTGGAAATCACACAATGGCAGTTTCTGCAGAGTTGTCTTGGGAAGAGTGGTTGTTCCCAGCCATTGATTTCATGCTCTCCTCCTTTTCCTCCTACTTTGTGTATCATGCAGCCACAGAAGTAATACTTGTTTTCTAAGATTTTTCTCTGACTTTCTAGGCACAGCTTATTTCATCACCCACCCTCCACCCCTTTTGTATGACAAACCCTTTCTGGTTTCTGAACCTCAGACAGTATAGAAGTGTTATGAGAGATGTTTTTTAGGGAAAAAAAGCTTGCAGGAGTAATAGTAGGAAGTGCTTGTGTAGGAGTTGACAAACTAGTTGTTGACAGTGAATGATGTTTTGAGTGACCTTTTGTACAGCAGAAGTGTAGTTGTGCTGGTGGTTTTGCAGTGGTGGACATTTCCAAATACTCCATGTACAACTTCAAGATGACACCATTGCCAAGAATTAACAGAACAAGAGGCAATGAGCACAAACTGAAATAAAAATAGGAATAATATTTTTATCCATGGGGGTAGTCAAGCTCTGGAACAGTTTGCCCAGAGAGCTTGTCGAGTCTTCATCCTTGGAAATACTAAAAACCTGAGTGGATATAGTCTGAAGATCTTGCTCTAGTTCAGTCTCCTTGATTAGAAAGTGGACCAAAGACCTCCAGCGGTCAAATCTCAACTAATCTGTTATTCTGTTATAAGAAAAGCATACAATAATCCTTTTTGAAGTGAAGGTAGTTCCCTGGAGTATTGTTCTGACTTCCTGCAATTTGTGGTTCACACACTTCTTAATACATTCTGTTGTCACTTTAGAACCTTTCATTATTACACAGGATGTAAGTGTAAATTACACATACAAAAAAAACCAGACACCAAAATCATTGTTAATTAGTAGCTCCAGTTTTATAGTCACTAGTCAGAAACATTTTAAACAATAAAGAGACAGATTTTGGTTTCTTTGAAGCCTGCAGTTAAAACTTATATTGGCTTAACGGGACAAGGAACTTTATTTGTCACATTTTATATCTAACAGAAAATAGAAACCAAAGAAAAATGAATAGGTTAGTTATATATTTAAAGAGTTTGTAAAACCAAAACCTCTGGTCATAGGAAGTTCAGGCTACATCTGCCTCCAACTATCAAGCAGCTCTCTCTGGTCTGCTCTCTGCACAGAGCACTGTGTGTGCGTTACTTGCTGACATCATGGTCTGGCTGCTTGGCAGAAGGGAAGAGCTGGGCAGCTTCATTATTCTGTGGAAAGGCTTTTAAATATGTAGATGAAGCTTGGGAATGGGCCCTTGTATGTGACAAGACACACTTTGTACTTTGCTGTACAAAGAAATCTCTTGGAAAATATTATTGTCCTGTTTGATAAATGAAACTGTTTGTCTGCTAAGCAAGGATATAAGGAATAGAATAAACATATTTTCTCACTAAAGGGATAGTTTCAGGAAAAGAGGATTAAAATTCTTGGAAAATCAGTGAGGCAGCTACAAGTGTCAGGTGATTATATGGCCTTATGTAAGTACAGTAGCTGGTGTCTAGCCAAGTATTTCTAAAACTTATAGGGTAACTTCTGTTCACATTTAGGCAAGCATAAATCTGAAAGCACTTCAAAACTCAGCAGTGTTTGCTCCTATGTTAGAGCTTCTTTTAAAAAGGAATATAAAAACAAGTATTAATTTTTTTTCTGTTACAGGGAATTCTTAAAGGGGATGGTGTGGTTAAAAGAGGGACTTCCAAGCATTAAATTTTATTCCTGCTTTTCTTGTAAATCCCCTATACTGTAATGGGCAAGGCATTTTTTTATCTTGATTTCTGGCATAACCACAGCAAATATATTTGTGTATATGACACTGAAAAAATACAGTGTGTGATGGTGGGTGTGGTTGGTGGGTATATTATCTCATTGTTATATGGCAGTGTATTAAAATAATTCTGTTACTTTTTTGTTACTCCAAAAGTCCTAATTGGAACTAACTGGGAGAAAAAAGTGTTTGTTTTTTTTTTTTTTAAAAGAAATTTTGCTCCCATTTTGTTTAGTAGTGCAGGTCGTAACAACCTGCTTCTGAAGGCAACCAATCTTAAATGAGTAATTTATTTGGTTTGGTAGGTTTTTTTAACATGTAATAATCTTTCAAAGTATCTTTTTTTCCCCAAGATAGCATTCAGAATGCAAATTTTTTCCCCATAATGTTATTTTGTTTGTGCATCCACTCTTTTTTTATATTATGCTTAGTTTTTATGCAGTTTATGTCACATCACTTTTCCACTTCAGGTTTATCTTTCAATTTGTTGAGAGACGTAATACCACTGAATAATTCTCTCAGACTCAGGCAAATCTTCAGGTATTTAGAGGGAGAGAAGGAAACCTTATACTGGCAGAACATTGCTTGAAGGGCTGGAGATGACTGGCTAAATCTGGTGAGTACTAATTAGGTAGAATTTGTCAGTCTGTCAGTCATTCTTACAGATTTTCTTGATCACATACCAAACATACACGAAGCAAGAGAGTAGATACAGTGAATTCTAGAAATGTCTTCAGAATTATGCTTCTTTTGAAAGAGATTTATGAACTGATGTTCAAACAGAAGCATAAAATGTTTCCATATGACAACAGGATGAAAGATGTCAGAGAGATCTCAGAAAAGGATGTTAGAATAGGCAAGAATGCATTTGGAAATGTGTTAGCTTTTACTGAAAGCGTGAATTTGGACATCAGAGAATGCCTGTAATGCCTGCCAGGCTGTGTTCTCTGTCCCCACAGGGCTTTTAGCACTAGAGTTGCCCACCAGGCTGCATCAGATGAATCATCATGAAAACCAAACAAGACAACTTTACTTGAGAGAGAGAGAGAATATAGAATATGAACAATCCAACTGCCATCTGTATGTTTTCCTGATGAATGGCATTATCACATCTTTTTGTGCCAAATGAGTAAACTGTTTTCACCACACAAATACTGTCTATTCCAGCACATATTACATGCAAACTATCAGCACAAATTTCAGGGTGATGTTTGCAATGTGAATTCACTCTGCCAGTTGGAATCCTATCCAACAAGTTCTGGTTAGAAAAGTAATGCCAAAAGAAGTGTGGGTTTGTGATGAGTTTTAGGTCATGAAAACTCCACAGCTTTCCAGGGGCATTATAAAATGCAACAGAGTCCATTGCTGTCACATTACTTGCTAATGTACTTACAACCAGCTGACTCAGTTACAGAGAGATGTACAAGCTGAAAATGTATATGAAAGAAAAGAATAATGGCAAATAGGAGACTTGTATGCAGGAGCATTTCAGTGAACTAGAAGAGAATAAAAAGACAAATTAGGATGTTGTGGTATTCTCCAGTGTTTCACAAGAACCTTCCAGCACATCTCTCCTGATTTCAGAAAGGAGAGTAACCAGTTTCCTGTCTGTTTTAAATAATATAAATATGCATTCTATGCTTGTAGAAACAACTTTCTTTAATCATTACCTAAGCTTTATAAAACAAACAATTTTTTTTTTCAGAATGAAATAATTATCATAGCTAAACTATCCCTCAAATAAGTTTTCATATTAAGAAAACCTAGAGATCCAGAGCCTCAAAAAGCATTTGCTAGCTTAAATGTAGCGACTTTTAAGATCTTAAGTTTTGGCTCATTGAGTGGTGTTTCTTTGTGCAGTCTGTCTTACATACAATAAAGCCTACTCACAGATTTCCCAAAGCCTCTGTGCAAATCCTCAATTTCTGGCAGCTCATGTTTACTCAATGATAATGTGCTTTCAGTGGAATAATGTCAGTAGGGGACCAATGGCTGAGCAAAGCTATGTGGAAAGAGAAAAGTCATAAAAAAAACTCCAACTTTTCCTACTGATTAGAGAAAACTAGCTAACAGCAACAGAATATAAATACAATCAGGATTCACATTGTAAGATGAGTATAGAAGGGCAACAGTGTGACATGTTTGACAGTTGTCCTTCCTGGTCGTGGTGCTATTTGGTGTTTCTCATACAGCGCTGTTTATTACTATATGTTTTCAAACCTAGGGGATATCAAATGGTGTTAGCACTGGTAAGGGCAGCCTTGGAAAATGATGCCATTACAGAGCAATAAAAGTAAGATTTACCATGAAGAATATTTCCATTACAGAGATTTCAGGAGTAGTGCAAATGAACTTTCTGGAATTGTGCTTGTGACAATGACTTCAGTCTTTGAAGATCCAGCTAGGATTGGATTATACTTGTAAACAGTACATATTGCAAGCTGTTGACAAAAAGTTACAGTTCTTTTTTTTATTCCTTTAAGATGTATGTTTATCTTGCATTCTGTATGTACCTTTCACCTCAAGATATATTAACTAAATAATCTATGACGCACTTGAGGTTTCCCTCCGCCCTTTGTGATAGAACAAACTGCTCTATGTCACCAACGTGACTTGTTACAACAAGAAGTAAAGCACAATACTTAGCTGATAATACAGTGCAAAGATTTGAGAGACAAAAAATGCACCTTTACATGGGATTCTTGACATTGAAATGGACATCTTTAAAAGAGCTCCCTAGACTTTCTGAAGTTGTTAGGACAAGAGTCTCAGTCTCACCTTAAGAGTTATGGTTTCTGAATTATTCTTTTAGTAGAAATATCTGACCCTGATAGAGTAGAGGATCAGAGATTACCTAATGAACCACTTATGTCACTTCCTGCTGCACCTTGCATTTATAAATGCCACCTCCGGAAGTTGGGTATGTGATCAACTGTTTAACTCTGGGAAAAATAAATAAGAAAACAAGAAGATTACAAGATACACATTTAAAAGCTAGAAAAAAGTTTTAGGAACTTGAAACCAAATCAAATTTGTAATAGTTCTCCTTTATTATAAATAAAGCTAACACGAAGAGTTTTTTAGTACCTCAGACTCATGTGCAGTGATTTAGGTCTTGAAGGTGAGAGACTTTTTTAAGCATTTCCTGATACTATTTGCCAAACTCTCTTAAGTGATTTAGAGAGTGGTTTCAGGGCACAGCTATTGTACAATTCTTCAATGTTAATATATCACTCTTTCATCTGGAATGGAATTACCAGGGAAATGATTTCTCTTGATATTTTCTTGGAAACAGTAATATTTTTTTGTGTCTCATGACATTTGAATTCCATGATGGTTATTTCAAAGTGTTTAATTTTTTTTAACATCTTTAATCATTTCCACATCATTTCTTTGTTTGTCTTTCACAAGAATCTCTAATATTACCAGTAGCAGTTCTGTTTCTCTGTGTCATTTTTTGCCATATTAATTACCTCATTAGCTCTCCTTTGCCATAGGGGAGTCACATATTTCTTTCAAATTGTGTGATTTTTAAAAATAAGTAGAATAAACTGAGACCCATTTGTTCAAATCTTTATTCATCCTTTCAGACCAGAACAAAAAATGGTGTACCCTAAATTGGTTTTTTTTCCTCCAGCTATGTCAGGTGGTCTTGTAGAAGATATATTTGTCCCACCAAGCTTGCCTTACTTCCCTGTTGGATGATCTGCATTCACCAAGGATCTGGTGTGGCTGAGGGAGGGATGTGTCTAAAGAACAAGAGGTTCTGTGCCCCGTGATTCCCATTCTTTGTTAAACCTGGGAGACAGCGGGAGCTCACATCCAGTGACAGTGCTGTGCGCTCATGGAAGACAGAACGGGCCTTGAGCCCTGCACTTCCCCCCTCTGCCATACAGGGCTGTGCTCTGCTGGAACTCAGCTTTTGAGCTGTGAACATCTTTGGATCACAGTTGCAGTTGTGTTCCTTGAGAAACTGTCCCTTAGCAGAAGTCCAAACATTTTTCCTATTCTTTTGACTAAGAATTTTCTACCTTAATTTTTATTTATTTTTATTTACTGCTATTTTTTTACTGCCTATGACTCTAAATGTTGTATCTGCAAACATGTGTGACCCTGATAGTTGTTGCTTAGCCACTTGCCTTGCAACACCATATTCAATGTCTGAAAAACCCAGAGGAAAAAGCATATTTCACTAGTTCCTCTGGTTTTGCAAGACATTTCCTGAAATAACTTCTGGTGAAAAAAATTTGAAGCAGAACCTTTCCATAAGGTATAAAATGCAGTAATAAGAATGAATATTTTTATTGTGCTGTAACTTCTCCAAAAAGTCTACTGTGTTGTTCACTCAGAATAGCTTTCAAAGTAGGAGAACTGGATCTCAGCCATGATACTCACAAAATTAAAATAAAATAAAACAAAAAATTAACATAAAATATAATCAATTTGTTGATCCTCCGTATTCTGACAACCTAGGTTATCCTGTCGATAACCTTTTTAATCTTTAATTTAAAAGTGCTATGCATAAGAAAGTATACTTGTTAACAAAGCTTAGTTTACTTGTGCTGGAAATTTATAACGTGTCTGACTGCTTTTCAAACCACAACAGTGAATTGTGTTAGAACACTGAGAAGGTTGATACATAAAAGCAAAGCAAAGCCAAACAAATACATAAATAAGAAATCTTGAAATACAGGTTTATTAAGTTATGATACATGATAGCTTTGTTAATTCATCAGGAAAGAATGTTTGGATTTTTTTAACTTAATGAGCACATGAGTCTGTTTATCACATGCCTCTATAAATAAGTGTCTTTGCAGATGTTTTCTCTTTATTGAAAATACTTCTTCTCTCCTCAGGGCATGCTACATTATTAAATTAAACTGTGAATCTCCTTGTTTATTACAGAAGATACTTAGAACATTTTGGTAGGCATAGTGCTGGCATAACTTTTTAATATCAATTTTAAGAATTATTTACAGATTAGTAGTGTAGCAGCTATTTATTTTATCTGGCAAAACTTTTTAACATAAATTCAAAGAGCTGTTTGCACATTATTGTAGTATTTCATTGATGCTATGTCTGGTTCATCAAAAATGATCAGCTAATTTCATTAAGAGTGATGTCTCTGATAAATACCATGAATTTCACTGACTGCTAAGTAGTCTGGATCACTTAGGATAATTTTATTGTCCTAATTAACTATTAATCATTTGTCTGTCTTATTCATATTTCCTGTATCTGCAACCACATTTCTGTCACAGTGAGGTTCAAACTTACTGTTATTCTCTAGTGTCAAATGTCATGTTGTCAGTGTTACCTCAACAAACCCAGCTGTTAATGGCTGGACATTGTTATTCAACAGACAGAATAAACACAATCACAAAACTATTTCTGAAGAGGCTTTGCAAAACTCTAGAGAGGAAAAGATGAAAGAAAAATAAGGAGTTACTGTGTAGTTTAGGAATTTAGACTTACAAAATACTCTGATATACTCCTGTTTATATTACATTTCAACCTGAGATAATTCACTGTTCATGTCTTTTACAGTAAAATCCTGAAGTTATTTAGAAATTTAACAACTAGTAAGGAATAATAATAGCTTTTGTTTGCATACCCTATTTCAATGTGGTACCTGCTGACTTCTTAGCAGTGAAATTTCCCCCCTCCCCTTTTTTTAAAACTTAAAATGTTCAAATCTGGGTCTACTGACTAAGCTCATACTTAGAGAGGTAAGTATTACCAACCAAGAATATCTTTGCCATCCAGTCAAGGTTGGCCTAAACTGATACTTGCTAAGTTAAGCAGTTGTCACATTCTTTAAATATAGCTATCTTGCCTGAGCATAAGAAACATCCAGCACAGTTTGCACACACCATAAATTACTTCAAGCTCTTGCTAAGGAGAATTTTCTTGACATAGCTTCTATGATGCATGCTTCCCTCATTAGAATAATAACTTATAGAAATAGGGTTGAGACTACAGCAGGTGACAAAGAGCTGTAAAATTAGCTTTGTATTTTGTGATAATGTCTGTGAAATCCTTTCTTGTGTGATACAAAGTGGCCCTCCCCTAAAAACCACTTTGTGGACAGAACTGTAACAGAAGTCCTGACAGGGCACAGTTCTAGCACTCCATTGTATAGCAGCCAAGGATGGAAAGAAATGTGGCAAAGAAATAACCCAAGGTAGTGCTATGTCATCATGTGACATTCAGTTCCAGTTGTTTGTCTTAGTTTGAATCAGTCACCAGAGAGGAAAGGGAAGGAATGTTGGCCATCTGTATAGTTGTGATAAGTTATTAGTGTTCATGCAACACTAACGTCCATCAGATTGTGAGGAAATGGAATGCAGTGCATCTGCAGTGAGGATGTGTTTATGTTGGATTAGCCTGTGCTAAAGCAGAGTGTGATTTTCACCATTTTACTCACGCCACTCTTGTATCTCTTGTAGAGAGCCACGTAACAGCCTTACTGCAGCTGTGGCTTGAGCACTTTTCAGATGTGGAAAGGGTTTGCTTTGTGTCTCTATGGTAACCAACTGCTGGCATTTTCACAAAGTGCTGTGCATAGGCTGAGGTTTGTGACTGTTATTATTATCTACTTTATAACTTATCCCAGAAGGCTAAGTGTAGTTTGTGGAAGCTAAATTACCTTGAAATAAAACAATTCATGATCTGAAGTGCTTCAGCTCTGGCAGCAAAGATGCTCATGAAGTTTAATTGACCCTGCCAAAAATAACCTTTAGTAGGTGTAGAGATACCTTTGGGTGTTATAATTTACCTTTCTTGATCAGAGACCAGGTAAAGTGGAGTGGCTGCGTGGGCTGTAATGCTCTCAGCTCCTATCACTTCCCTGTATGGTAGACATGCCTTTTAGTTAGTGGTACAACAATCAGCAGGTGAATTTATGTTTTATTCAAAACATTGCTTGTAATTAAATGTCTCATCTTCTCAGTGGAACCTAGTTCTGCTGAACTGTTTTTACTCAAGTAATAAACATTCCTTTGCACATTTCAAAAAGCAGTAATTGTAGTGGCAGTTACATATGGTGAAGGATTACTTAATGACAGCATCTTATCTTACCTATGTGTGAAAGGCAAGAAGTTTTATGACTGTGAAATTACACACTAGCAAACTTTCTTAATAATTCACTAAAGAAATAAGTTTGAAACAAAGCTAAGGGTAAAGAAATAATCAGAAACCAAAATCATCACATCATTTTTCCAAACAGAATACTTTGAAACTTGTCAAGTTGCCACTGTCTGGCTTGTGCCACTATGCCCTTTCCCTAGCACCCAGCCATTTGTGCTTAGGAGTTGTTGATTTCCTCATATGTTTTTTTATTACCATCTCCTTTGGGTTGTGGTGGTAAAACATGAATGGGCCTGGGAATAAAAATCACGGGGGAATAACAATCACAGAATCATAGAATGGTTTGAGCTGGAAGGGACCATAGATAGCTATTTCCAACCTCCCTGCCATGAGGAGGGACACTCCACACTAGACCAGATTGCTCAAAGCCACATCAGTCTGGTCTTGAACACTTCCAGGGATGGGACATCCATGACTTCTCTGGGCAAACTAATAGTGGTATTGTGATATTGAATGAGTGATATTGTGATATATTGTGATATTAGTGAATTAGTGTTACTGCAATCAACATTACTTTGTTGATGTCTTTGCATGTAAGGAAAAGGAAAAGTAATTATGAAGAAATTCTGTCTCTCACTCTATGTTTCTTGTCACCCTCTCTCTGTCACCTTTTTACAACAGGTATTTGCCACTAAAGCCTATTTCTTAGTAGGTAACATATCACAGAGCATGGAGTAGCATGTTACAGAACCTGGTGCATTTAAGTTTTATACTGTTTCTTCTAGGATGTGTTGTGTATGTAGTGAACTATCATAACCTAAAAATACTTTATTGCCTTAAAAGCAGACAATATAAGAAGTCTTCCTGTATCTTGTGGATCTGAAGTCAGGTGGCATTCATGTTACATCACTTTGTAAATTATGTGGTTTTAAAACTGTGGTTAGCAGCTTGTTCTGACATTGGCATTCCATAAAAAAGTTAAATGAGTTTTTGAGAACAGGGCAGTATGTTCTCTGCCCTGTCAAAAGTGAAAAGTGTGGCTTCAGATACTGGAAGTTCCTGCCAGATGACACAGTTTGTATTAAATCATCCAACCCTTATGTTGATACTTTGCTGTGCTGTTCTGCCTTGTGCAGAGATGGTTAAAAAAGATTTGTCCTTACAAGAGAAGGTAAGTAGGCTAAGCACAGTCATCCTGCTTTATTGTTGTAACATCAAGGCACTATAAAATCTGCAAGCAAAGCAGATGGGAGAGGAATCTACAGCTTCCCTAATTAATTTACAGAATCTTTAGCTTATCAGCTCACCTCATCATTTGTATGTACAATCTCTTACCTTTCCCATGCACATAATTGTAGAATTTTTGAAGCGTCAGGATTCCTTCACATCTTTAAATATTTTAATTATGAAATCCTCTTGATTGGTTGAAATGAACCTCCTCCCAAGCATCCACAAGTAATGATGGTTGTGGGCTAATTTTTTTACCATTGCTGATAAAACAACAGATGATGAGTGATCTGACAAGTATTGCAACATTCTGGCAGCAATTATTTGTTTAATTAAATTATACATGATAATGTAGGGTATGGGCTGCACTGCTGTGAAGCCTGCCAGTATGGGTAAGTCTCAGTTTATATTCCCTTACTGAGTGCAAAATTCCTTATATTCAGTGAACTATTGGGTAAGAGTTTCATAACATATAACAGCTGGCCTTTTTAAAATTCATACTCTAGATGACGCAGTGATAACATTTTGGAGTTAAAGTATCAAGCATTTTCTTGTTTTTTTTTTTTCAGTCTTGCCAGAACCCACAGTATCAAACCTATAGTTCTCAAAGTCATGGAAAAGAAGTTGGGTATGAGTTTTAAAACTTGCTGCCTTGCTGGCAAGGCATTAAGCATAAAGAAACGTGAAAATAGCAATCAGCAAAACATCAGCTCCTGGCTCCTCCCAGGTTTCAGCTGACTTCCTACCAGACCTGTGAAGCAAGCTGTAAGAATTACCTTCCTCTAGGCACTAGGCAGCAGTTTCCAAGTCAGCTTGCTCCACAATGCCTGCAGAAACTTGGTGGAAACAGCAGATTTTATCTTGCCTGGGGATTATAGTCTGCTGCCTGAAAAGATGGTGTTGACAGTATGTTCCCTATTAAAAATGCAGTGGTACAGTATACAACTTACATAATCACCCACTTAGTAATAGAACTCTTCAAAGCACATCCTTACCAATCTCCTTTGAATATAAGCAGGGACAATAACCCTGGGGTTTATCTGAATACATCTGAGGAACAAATTCTGCTTTTAAGATATCCTTGACTGTTCAACTTCACTTATTCATTCATATCTGAATGTCAGGAAGGTTGGAATCATCTAGACTAATCCCCATGCAGCGTCAGCTTGAACCAGGTGCCCACAACCATGGCTGTCAAATTTTTAATGCCTCCACAAGTGGAGATTCCAGAGCCCCTCTTGGCAGCCTGTGCTGGCGTTTGGCCACACTCACCAGTAAAGAAGTGTTGTCTTGTTTTCACATGGCCTTGCCTGTGTTTTCATTGTGCCCATTGCCACTTGACCTATTGCTGGGCACTGCTGGAAAGTCTGTCTCATTCTTGTTTCCTTGCATCAAGTATTTATTGAATGATAGAATAATTTGGGTTGGAAGATGCCTTTAAAGATCACCTAGTCCAAGTCCCCCTGTGATGAGTGTGGATGAAGCTCCGAGCTTCCATCCCAATACCCCGATACCCCATCCCAATCCATTACACTTATTTGATGTGCCTGGGCTTTCTCTTCTCCAGGCTGAAGTGTCTCAACCTCTCCTCATACAAAAGATGCTTCAGTCCCTTTATCACCCCTGTGCTGGACTCATTCCATTGAAGTTCATGTCTCTCTTGTACCGGGCAGTCCAGTCCTGGTCATGCAGTGCTCCCAACTGTGGTCACACAAGGGCTGAATGGAGGGGGAAGATCACTTGCTTTGACCTGGACATTGCATTTCAAATTGCCCAGGATGATGATGGCCTTCTTCTCTGTGAAGGTGCACTGCTGGTTTGTGATCAGCTTGTCCACCAGGACCCCAATGGCCTTCTCTGCAGAGCTTCTTTCCAGCAGCTTGGTCCCAGGTGTATATGGTGCCTGAGTTTATTCTTCTCCATAGTTCTCTTCAGGACTTTGCATTTCCCCTTATTAAAATTCATGAGGTTCCTCTTGAACCAACTCTCCAGCGTGTCAATGTCCCACATGGTAGCACAACTATGTGGTGTTTCAGCTGCTCCTCCTAGTTTTGCATCATCTGTGAACTTGCTGGGGTGCACTCTGTCACATCATTTCAGGTCATTTGTGAAGCTGTTAAACACTATTAACCCCAGTAATGATCCCTGGATTACACCACTTTTGACGTGCCTCCAACTGGACTTTGTGCTGCTGATCACCACCTACCAAGCCTGGCCATTCAGTTACGTTTCAAGCTCTGTAGTTATCTGGCCTTCAATTTGTCAGCTTGTCTTTGAGGATGTTGTAGGGTCTGCCTTAACTCGAGGTAAACAGCTGAAGCTGCTCTCTCCCTTCATCCAACAGGCACCTCACCTTGTAGAAGGCTATCAGATTGTTAAAGCATGATTTCCCTTCTGCAAACTTATACTGATTGCTCCAAATCTCCTTTATTCCCTTCTTTTGTTTTGGAAATGGTGTCCAGAATTATTTTCTCCATCGTCTTTCCATGGTTATAAATTGCTGCTATATTGTTTGCCTGTGGTTGCAGAGCCCAGAGAGTAGATTTGATAGGAAAGCTGTCCTATTCATTTTATTTTAGAGAAACTTTAAGGATGAAATAGCTAGATTCTGGATTTTCTAAAAGTTATCTTATGGAGATCAAATTGAAATTTATCTTGTGGGCAGTGAATGGGAGGAGGCATGGAAAAGGAGCATAAAGAAATCCTGTAGAGCATTGCGGGCAGTGAGGCTTCAGGGACTAAGAGGACAAAATAGGGTGTTTGCAATGAATTAAAAAAATATGTATTTTTTCTGTTTTCATAGTCCACTCTTATTAGAGCAAAGTTACTTTGCAATTGACTTGATTTAAAAAAGGTCTAATATTCCCAGTTAATGCCTGTATTTGTTTTATAAGTGAAACCCTGAAGAATGATACAAAATCAGTGGCCTTGCAAAGATTTGGGAATATTGCTTAAAACTTTGTCCTTTAAGATTATTTAGTTCCATTGTGGCTTTTCAAGACTGTGGATAGACCAACAGGAATATGTGAGGCTAACGCCCTTATTCCATTCAGCTGGATATCACCTTACCAGAAGTGGATCTGTAGGACAAACTGGTGGATTTGTGTGGGCAAGTGAGATGCATACCTACCAAACTAACCATGGCAGAGAGGGAGAGAAATTGGAACTCTGTCAGAAGATGCCTCAAAACAATGCATATTCTGATAGCTAATTTTCATTTGCTTGCTAATCAAGGAGGACAAAGTCAATCCTGCTACTCAGACATTTGGTGTTTTTTTTAAGTCTTTCTGTTGAAGATAAATATTTCTTCTCCTTTTAGGTGTGGGTAAATCAGACAAGAATCTAGGTGGAAAGGCAATGAGACAGAATGAAATTATGAGGCTTTATAAATAATCCTGTTTTGACTATACTAAATATACTCAGAGAAATTGTGTAATTGGATGTGGTGTATGTAAAATCAAAGGTCTAAGAGAAAACTTGAAGACAACTGTCAAAAGCTTTTTGCTCTTGTGATTGAAGGCTGGAAAAAATGAGTTTCATATCAGCACCACATTGTCAACAGTGTTGAATGGCCTAATTACTAAGGCAATTAAAATTATTATGAAAATTAGCTGTGCTGGTCAGATAGGGAAAATAAAATTTTAATTATTACTATGTCTTGTTTGTGGAAATGGTAGTAAGAATTCATTACACTTCCTTTTGAAAGAGCAAAACCACCAAGCCTCCAGATTCTTTCTTACTGATTTTAGCTTTTAGGTCCCTCCTTGAAGTTTAGAATTTTGCCGAGGAATTGGCCCATGTATTTTCAGAACAGGTTCTGAAATTTTTTCATCTTATTCTGATCATTATCTTTGTCCTGCTTTCTTCTGCAGTAGTTTACAATTTAGCTCAGTATTCCATCTGCTCTTCCTCTAGTACCAAAATAATATAAATAACACATTTGTCATGTCTTCGTGAACAGTTCTATTCCATCTCTTGCAAAGTGACTGCAGGCACAGAGCTGGGGAGTTTATCACCATGATGAGATTATTTGATACAATAAACAACTGGGAGATGAAAGCTCATCTGTTAAGAAAATGTTTTATCTCATGTTGTGAGACATTTTGAATATGGAACAGTAGCTGGTAGTGTAAGGTCAATCCCTACATGAAAGTCAGTGGCTACCAGGGAGTGCCTAAAACATGCCAGGCTAGTTCAGCTCCTTTTTCTCCTTGTGCTCAGAGCTGCTCAGTCTCAGAGTGCTGTTTAGGAATGCTGCTGGATACTTTCACACTAGAAGATTATAATACAAAGTTTGTAGTGTAAAGGATCAGCTGAAATTCTGCAATTGCACTGGAGGATTATTTTTTAATAAGTTCTCAGCTAGTATAATGTGCAAGCATTGCTTTATGTTTCTGAAAGGCTATCTGCCTTTGATTCAATACCATCCTGAATCTTACAGTTTGCTGTTGTGACTACAATCATGCTTGAAAATCCATAATTTAAAGTACCTCTTAGAAACTTGGTGTATCTGTTTCATTTGGCTAATTTCTATTTTCACTCTAGCAGAAGAAAGAAGAGGAAGAGAAAAGAGAGTCATTGTTTTGTGATGACAGGACAAAAGGTGTTTCTTTAATTCTTCCTCTGCAGACCTAAGAGGAATTTTGGAAATATTCTCCTTTTAAGAGTTATCTCCACTGATTCTCTCCTTGTAATAGTGCTCTAGCATTTTGAATGTTCAGCATTCAGGTAAAGAACAGTATATATGGATCTCCTGGGATAGCATGTTCTAGCTGTAGAACATCCAGATTTATAATTTCAAACTTAATGGATAGAGTTGGCAGTTTTATTATCTGCTTTATCTTGGTGCTTTTATTTTCCTTTGGAAAGATTCTGATCTCACAGTTCTACAGTCAATTATGCTTTGTCATCTAGTTTGTGTTTTCCCAAGAGGCATAGTTAGTTCTTGCTGATCGCTCCTCATGGCTGAAGGAAAATGCAATGTACATTTTAAGACTTTTTCCTGAAAAGTAGCTTCTGTGGGATGCTTACATAAGCAGACTGCAGTGTACCCTTTTTTTGAAGGCATTTCTGGTACAGTGGACAAAACCATTATCTGTCACTGTTTGTAATACTGTTGGGGTTGGGTTTCTTCATTCTGTTATTTCTTTTGTTTATTACATGCTACAATGTCCTTTCTGGATCCTTTTGTTTGTGCTGGTTTAGGAAGATTCTGACTCCAGACATTCTGCAATATTTTTCCTCTTGCATCTGAGCATTCTCTGAAGTTTTTTTCTTTTATAGAGGGACTTTGAGAACCATAGTCCTAGCTATCCCTAATGTATTAGATTATCTGGAATTTTTCTAATAATTGCTTATGTCTTAGCCCCATATTCTATCTTATGTCTGTTAATACTTTTTTCATCTCCCATATTCACAGTGCAGGATTAGACCATACAGGCCTGTTTTAAAACTATTTGATGATTCACCTTTACTTTGATGTGTGAAATTGTGCATTCTCAAAAATCACAATGTGATGTGGCATAGAACTTACATTTTATTGAATAATTTTATGTAAGCAGTGTAAGACTTCTGGAGTAGATGCACAGCCCATTAGATACATCAGGGGATTCCTTTGTCTCTTGTTGGTCTAAACTAGATGTAATCCCTAGGATCACATATGCTTATTCAGCATGATAATCTGTCAAAAGAGAGGTTAGCTAACATGTGGCCATTGCATTGCTGCTGCCTTTGGCCAAATTGGTGTCACTCCTTCAGGAATTGGACTGATGCCTGTTGCTGAGTCTGGCCTTGACCATATGTCTGTGTTCACTGTTTGTTTCATCTTGGACTCACTGCAGTGCTCTTTCTTTGATCTTTCTGTGCTTTTAGCCCTGTTGTGCTTCTATTGCTGTTTAAATTCTAGGACTCTTTGGCTAAATTAGAGCTCTGGCTTGCCTGATTTCTCTCCCATTTCCTTTTGCTTGAAAGTCTTGTGTGTCTTAGATCCTTACCTAATCTGATTTCTAACAAATGAAGATCAGAAGAAGCTCAGAGGAAGACTAGAGGCTCAGTTAAAATGAATACAGGAACTTTCCCCTCATTTTAATGCTCTGTGATATTCACTCTGGTCAATGCATGCTTCACAATTAATGGATTCAATTTTTCTTTAGAAGTCTGATTGCTAAAAAAAAAATTGATTAAAAACATTTATGCAAATTTAGAGCCCTGTTGCTATTCCCACTCCCGTCCTGTATTTTTTGTCTTGCTTAAAGCATGAGTACACAATTTATGTACAACTCCTAAGGAACCAGGACCTTGCAAAGTGAAAGTGAAGATGATGAAAAATACATGTATTTCATTGACATCATACCCGTGTTCAGAGGCTGCTTCCTCTCATCTCTCCTCTTAATCTACCTTTGAATCTGTCAGTCTGCCATGTCCACTGCTATCGCTTTTTGCCAAGGGAGCTGTGCCTTTGACATTGACAGATTTTGATTTTATCCCAAAGATTTCAGGGAAACATGCCCACTAAGTGCAGTTTGCCTTTTCTTTGAAAACCTTTCCATTTAAATGGAGAGAGGCATAATTTGTCCAGCTGCTCAACCTTGCCATCAGGGACATGTTCCAGGGATAAGCAGGATTTAGCAGAGGTTAAGGGGGTACATCTGTACAAGAGCTACTTGTTAATATATTAGTGACGTATCACAGAAGGATTCACTTCGGGCAGGAGCTAAGTGTGGGCTTGGTACATCAGCTGATCTCTGACAATAAGCTCCATTCTAAATTAGATTGCTTGATCTTTTGAGGCTCATCAATTTCTAGAACAGTGTTTATTGCTTTTTGAAATGTTCAGGTAAATACTTAATCTGATAAAAATTTAATGGAGGAAGTCCTGTATTCATAATAATTTTTTTGATCTCAGGCAAAGTGCAGTGGAACTACAATCTTAGCTTTTAGTACCTTGAGAGCTTCTCCAGAAATATGCTTTCTTTGGCACAAGCTCTTACATATAACCTGTGCCAGTTATGTCTTGTGTATTAACTGCAAACACGGGATGTGATATAATGAAACCCAGAGCATATCAGAATTAAATTTGGCATTGCTGCAGGAAAGAGCCAGTTAATGTCCTTGTGTAATCCTTATGTAATAGATTAGATTCTCTGCCTGGCTGTTCTAGTTGTCTGTGGTGGTATATAAAAAGCTTGCCAGCTTGCTAGTACTCAATTAGCTCATTCACCACAAGTAAACTAGTTTTCTAGCTTATAGGAGCAAAGCGCTTCCAATCCTCTAATTGGTTTATGCATATAATCTTTTCCACACACCAACAAGTGCAAAAGTTGACTTGCTAATTGAATCAGAGAATAATGTGAGAGAGGGAAAAAATACAGAAATATCTATAAACTCGATCTGTATGGACCATTGTTTATTAATAGCACCATTTTTTACTCCTTCAGTTCTTTTTGGTTACTTGAGACAACAGATAATAGAGAAGAAAAGGGAGCATAGCCACCTAACACATAAAAATGTTTCGTTTTCAAGACATACAGTTGCTATCAAGGTCTCAAACTTAATTTGTTTTATATATATTATTTTAACTTCCTACATATATTCTTTTTAATGTTTTTAGAGGATACAAGTAGGCTTTAGCTGTTACCTGTTATAAGTTTTTAATAGGAAGTTGTACATTTTATAAAACTTTAAAAACTGGTTGAAGAGGAAATTCTCTTTTTAGAAAGCATATTTGGAGATAACATGTCAATGTTAGTTCAGGGTCTTTGAAAAATTATGCCTTATAGCCTATTTTATGGCATAAGCAATGACCTTTAAGGGCTTTTAACTGAAAAATATTATAATCTCATGATAGTCTGTTTAGTGGACCTTCAAAGAATTTCTTCAAAACTTTAACTATGAACATTGTCAGGACAGAACCAAAATAGTGCTGGGCTTTTGTTATTGTCTGGTTCCTCCCAGGGCAGAAGCACTGTGTGTGATGAGGGATATCATCCTGAGATGGGATACACACCTTCCAGAAGAAAGGCTGCTTCTCCAGCCTTTCTTACTTTGTGACATCAAAAAATGCAGCAATACCTCTTCTAGAGTTAACCAGGACTATGGTGAGGCTCCACTTAAAATTTATTTATTTCAGCCTCTTGTCTGACTTCTCATCCATGCAGAGTCTTACCATGAATAAATGTGGGAAATTCTTGCTTCAAAGTATCAGACTTTCAATGCTAAGGAAAACTTGAATGTTTTGTAAAGCTGTCAGTAATATCTACTTCATGTTCTGCTTTATTTAATGTGAGCTCTTCTTAAAACTGCATAATTTTCTTTTGAGATGCTGAGTTGTTTTATATTTTTCATCCAAATGTACATCTTCTAGCTTGCTCATCTTATAGCTAATGAATGTTTAGAAAATTTTATAGCTAATTTATAGCTAATTTATAGCTAATAATATACTTTTTAGTTTAAGAATCAGACTAAGAGTAAATATTAACTGAAAGCTTAATTCTCCTACTAGAGTTTAAGCAGATCCTTGCTACATGCAAAAAGAGAGTAATTTTCCTAAATTCAGTCTTTAATAGTAATTGATATTTGAAAAATTGTATCAAGTTGCAATTGAAAAGCTTTATGTTGGAAATCAGGGCCACGGTTTCACTTCACCTGTGGTTTTAGCTCCTTTTAAACTTCAAGAGAATAGCTCAGAAAATAGATTGTATTCTTTAAAAAAATGGACTGATCAAAGAAAATATGTATGTTCCTGTTGCAGCATGACCAGGTACACTTTATTCTGCCAAAAGCTTTGCTCTGTGCCAGTGAACTTCCTCTGTTCATTGGACAATATCTTCCACACAGGCAATTTATGTAACTGATTTCCAGGATACCCAGTGCACCTCTCCGAAAGAGCTGCACCTTCTGCGCATTCACAGGCTGGATGTTTTGGGTGATAATTGGGTAAATTATCTTTAAGACAGCCTTGAATCTGCATATTAGGGGCTCTTTGGTGTCTTTTCTCCCTCATGCCAGGCTGGTGTAAAGCCTGGTGTGCAGAAATTGCTGATNCTTCTGCGCATTCACAGGCTGGATACCTTGTTCTGACTGTTACTTGATAAGAATAAAATGTCTTATGGTTTGTNAATTCTTCCCTATGAGGGAAGGTTTGTGTTATGGTTTGCCTTTTCCTCTGAGCCTCTTTGAGCCCTTATAGTCCTAGAAACATTTCTCAAAGAAGCTGGATGTGTTGTTTTTCCCCAAGCACTCTGAGTCTCAAAGAAAAAAGAATGACACCTTGGAGAAGAGCGGGCTCCTGGGAGACCTCATTGCAGCTGTCTGCTACTTAAAGGGGACTTAGGAAAAAGAGGGAGGGTGACTTTTTATATGGGCACATTGTGACAGGGCAAGGGAGAACAGTTTTAAACTACAAGATGAGAGATTTAGATTAGATGTTAGGAAAAAAATTCTTTATGGGGAGGAGGGAGAGGCATTGAAGCAGGTTGCCCAGAGAAGTTGTGGTGAAGGTGTGTGTAGGCATAGGGGAGGGGAGCACAGCCCAGCAGAGGGAAGTGCCTAGATAGCCAGGGAGCAGGGCTGTGGTGTGTGGGCATGGTGAGCAGGGCAGGTCTGGTCAGGCACCCAGGGTAAGGTACTGCTCAGCAATCACCAGGCAAGTCCATAGAGAGGAGGCAGGGCTGAGACCAGGACAGAGAGGCAGGCTGTGTGTCAGGGTCTGTCCGTGGGGCTGGTGGCCAGGCACAGGCACAATCCATAGCTCATGGGGGAGACAAGCAGTTGTGGCTCAGCTTAAAGACAGCTAGTGTGAGAAAGGGGGCTCAGCACCAGTGGAGCATCCCCACAGCACCATCAGGAGGGCTCTGCCCAGGGTCACCAGAACCCCGACCAGAGGGATATAAATGTGTCTCTAGGAAAACATTTCTAGTGCAGTGTCCAAACCTCATGGCTGTTCAGCAGTTTCCAGCACCGATTCCATGCCCAGTTCCTAAGTCTGCTAAAGGTTCAGGCTGCTTTCTGAATGTGACAGAGAATGTCTGTTGCTGTGGCAGAATGCTTAGGAGAGAAGTAAACTCTTGGTGACTAGGAGTTCAGTTCTGCTGATAGACATGGGAGAAGTTATTTGAGAGAGATTCAGTTTTCTGTAGATTGTTAGTCCAATGCTGTCTTTAGAATCTGAAGGTTGACATGTTAGCAACACTGCTTGTTAGCAGTGATCCACCATTATGCAATCATTTATATCCAATAGTATTGGAAGGTTAAGTGTTCTCCTGCAGTGCAAAAGGGAAACATGAGTCTTGCTTTAAGGTCACACATTGCTTTATCTGATACTATTGGCAATATATTGAAAATTAGATGGATCCCAAACCATTCATCTTTTGTAATGCTTGTCATAGGGAAGAGGTCAAATGGATTTTACGAGCCTGTGTTATGCCAAGCATTGTGAAGACCACTCAAGACTGACAGGAGGTTTTTTGGACTGCCAAATCTCTTTGGAAAGTTCCACATCCTCTCATATTGTCCTAGTTATGATCATCTGTTTATCATAGTTTAGCAGATACTCTTTCAAGAATGAATGGTGTAGTTATAACAAGAAAATTTGTTAAAATACATTAAATTATATTAAATATTCCATTTAAAGAATTAAAAATAATCAGCAAAAAATCAAAATAAATGTGCAAGTTCATGATGCAGGGACTTCTGTGATGCTCTCTTGTGGTACAGGAAAGGGGAACGAGCTTTGTGGTTTTTCATTATCATACCTCTGTCATTTACAGACATTTGTTTGAGTGGAAGTCAAAATAAAGATACTGGGCTCTCCTTTGTTTAGTGTCTGTGCCCTGAGAAAAGGGATTGGCATCCATGAAATTTTTCAGAGACTCTGAGAAGGAAAGCCCTTTATAAAGAGAAGACAGAAATGCTAATTGTAGGAATATTTCTTGTTTATGACAGGGGTTTGTTTGAGGTTCTTTGTTGACTCTTAAGCAAAGTCCTACACACCACAAATACAAAGCAAGAGAAATTTAAGTTATGTTAGATCTTATGAAATGGTGCCCTTCGTCTTAAATAGTACATATTTTGAAACTATTTTCTTTGAAGAAAGGTTTCCCAGTAGATATCACAAGCTGTCATTAAACTGGGCAAACAAATACAATAAATCTTTGCTTGACACTCAGTTGTTGAAATTGCCCCCTGATGAAAAGGAAGCTTACTAATTAATTATTTACCTCTGCTCTCACACTTCCTCTATATCCTTCTGTCCCTGTCTTATGATGTGCAAAGTCTGTGGATTAGTTCTCCACCACATGCTAGGAAATGTGGCTGGATGAATATGGGAAATGAGCAGTGGCCCAGTCTCATATGGGTTTCAAATCTAGTCTCAACTTGCTTTAGGGCTTGTCATTATTAGACTTGTGGCAAGAGAGGTCAAGGTGAGGATTTTCCTCAAGGTGAGGATTTTCTGTGTATCCTTAAATATCATATAATTAAACAGCTGTGTCCTTTTTCCCACATTCTTGATAGTTTTTTCTCGAGAAGATAATATATCTGCCAGTACCAGCATGTACAGGGGTTTGTGGATTAACATTTTTGAAGTTATGTTAGAAGCCAGAACTATAAGAACTAGAAATCAGTGTTCAAAAATACTTTTTACTAGTTCTCTGCTGAAGCCAGAAAAAAAAAAAAAAAAGAAAAAAAAAAGGCTGCACTTCACCCAAAATGTAGTAATTTTTACTTCTTTAGATTACAATTAATTTGTACTTCAGTAATATATTTTGAATATTTTGTCACATCTTTCAGGCATTTGTGGAGGAATAGTGAAATAATGGTCACCAGCACCTCTGGTTTGCTTAAGATCAGAATATTTGGACCAGAAGTGTGCATTTCATTCCATTTGCGATTTTGTTTCCTTGCGTGTCAAAAACTTGATGGTGAAAGATGTGATTGACTTTCAGCCAAATCCTTTTCATCACACCTACATTTAGAGGAACTCATTACTATTAGTCATGAATTTCTGATTCTTTTCCCCCTCCTCTTTCAGTTGTTAGTGTTTTTATCCATTTCCTATCTGTTTAATTGGATATTTGTAGACCTGTAAGTCCCTGTGCAGACTTGGTGTACTGCAGCTAAAGGATCAAATCAAGTGGATTACATTTCTAATGTAAATAGTTGAATTGTTTCCAGTTTAACACATATTTATGGTTTATCTTTGTTAATTAAAATCTGTAGAATTACTAGCAGATTATAACTATGGCAACAAGAACAGAGAAGATGGAACAATTTCTTTTCAGGGTATAATAGGCAAATGAGTCTCAGGTTTTGTTTCCACTGCTGATACTCTGTTCACAAATCAGAACCATTAATGTGTGATATCAGAAACATTTGGCAGTCTCACTTCTTTGAAATAAATGCAGTGTGAAATCATAGCCTGATTACAGTGGATGTTAAAGAAGCTTGTGATTTGGAGAAATAGTCTACAAAAGGTTTGGTGAAATTTGTGAAATCACAGAGAGCGGCTCCTTGTTGTGTATGCGGTTGAAAAACAATGGAAACAAATAATTTAATCAGTGCCAGATGAAGCTGATACAACATGAAAGTAATTATACTTTTCATAACAATTAACAATTAAATATTTGCAAATTCAAAGTTATTTTAATGATAATTATAACAATGTGTATACACTTTCCAGTGCATACAATACAAAGGTCCATCTTCAAAAATAAAGAAACTAGTTTCTCATTGAATTGCTCTAGTGAACCTGATGAAACTTTAAGCCCTTTATTTCTTCTCAAAGTGAAAAGCTGGGTCAGTGTTTATTGTCATTATTAATCATGGTTTCAGTTTCCTCTTTTAGAGAGGGTTTTTCTCTATTGAAATGTTCTGTACAACCTGAGTCTTTCTCTCATTGCATGCCCTCCATCTCTGCATAGGTTCTCTTGGAAGTCTGTGGATGAGTTCTCCACCAGCAATTCCATGTTCAAAGGTGACTGTTCAGTGAGTTGGCATGGAGGAGAAAGAACTTACAGTTCTGTCTGCTGGTCATGAACGCTTGAAATCCTCTGGTGCTTCATCACAGTTTTGGTCTCACTCTCGAACAAAATACTTCTTCCATTCACTTTTCTGTGACTGTTACTTTTCTTTCCTCATCACTGAGAAAACAAATTCTCATTCTAGTGCGTGACAGCTCTTCTGTAGCCACTGCCCGTGGCATTCTGCGTTTCCCAGCTTGTGATTATTTAGCAAAGTCCTAAGAATCAGTCCAGAGTCCAAGTCAGACTGAATGCATACTCCCACTGGAGGAGAGAAACAGAGAGATTCCACTGTCTCATAACTGCTACCTCTGATTGCTGTCTGTGCAATCAGCCCTTGCCAGTCAACAGCAAGAGCGTGAGCCTCAGCTGTACCGAAGCTCAGGGAAAAGTGTGACCATTGAAGGATTTTCATTCATAGCTGGTGCTGCGGTGGAATGGCTCCTTCTCCCTGGGAACTTCTGCCAGCCTTGTAGCATTGCCACTAGGGCTGAGCCAAACAACTTTACTGCAGGCAGCAGAGAAGGGCTGACCACCTCTACAACCAGGATGCATTTGATTCGTCTGCTAAGCAGTGCCACGGGTCAGCAATGTGATTATTGTGGTGAGTCACCCTCATTCAGCTGAAGAGGATCAGGGAAACCCCATGGGAAAGAAACTCTTTTGAAGAGAATAAATCAGCTCTCTTTAGCAACTGATCTTTTGTTCAGATTGTTCTTGGTGTTGGAGGATAAGCTGGTCATCAGTGAGCACCAAGAGGTGGGACAGAAGGACAGTGTAACTCCAACAGTTTCTTGGAGTAGAGATGGAGGAGGCAAGGAGAGGCCTGCAGACAGATTTAGAGGCTGAAGCTCATTTAACATCTCTACAGAACTGGGGGCTGAGAAGAATGTGGGAAAAGCAGATCTCCCACAGGAAATCCCACTGTTGCCAGCAGTAGCTTTCCTTATGCCACAAATCTCTAGGCTTTTTGCAAGCTCTGGTGACAGGATTTGTGGGGTGGAAGTGCAATCCCAGCATGGCCTCCTGGTGAACAGGACATACACAGCAGTCAGGTGGATGGGTGAGTATTTCTTCAGTTGTCGCCAAACAAGGTGACCCTCTCTTTCTTCTCAGGCTATTCCTCCAAGTGATGAGTGCCATTAGGCCCAGGACCATTCTATCCACATTTCTATCCTTGTTACACTTGTTGTGCCTCACTGCATTCACCTAGGTCTCAAATTCCTGCCTGGTCTTCTAACAATGTATCTAATCTTTATGTTCTTCTGTGTCCCACCGTGTTTCACCACTGGAATTAAGGACCTTATCCATGTTCAAAGTCAAAAGCCTGGATCTAGTGAATAGTAGAGGACTGTGGCTTTTATACTTGTGGGTGAGCCCCATTTCTGTTTTCAGGACTCCTTTCAGGAGTACCTGTAGCCTCTTTTGACTGGGAAGGTTTGGTTAAGAATTAAGGGAATGAGTGAAAACAGTATTTGAGAAGAGGATCAATAATTGAGACAGAGGAGGAATAAAAGTACCCAAGTTAGGGTCAGAGAGCTTTGTGTTTGGGCTTTTTTTGTTTTTCCAGGCTTGTTAGTAGGGGTCTTGGCTGTGACTTCAGCATACATTCACATAAATAAGTACAATTCAATTTTTTATATAGTCACACAATTTTTTGTTTGTTGCAATTAATCTGAAGTGCATGAATAAGGAAATAGTTTTAATCATATATCAAAAATTAATCAGTTTTAGATTGAAAAATTCAGATGTTTATAAGAAGGGCCAATAGAGGTTTGCAGCAGAAAAGAAGTTTCTGATAAAGTAGTTTAGTTTGGTAGTGATTAAAGGATTACAAATGTGTTGAAATGTATACAGATGACACATATATCCTGTTTCAAAATTAGTCTAAGTTAAAAGTAAATATAAATGTATATAAGTGCTTACTGGAATTTGAACAAAATGCGTGATTTGGTGAGTTTTATGTATCTGTGCTAAAAGGACTAGGCTATGTATTTAATTAGTAGCTTTAATTTGAGAAATAATAGCTAATGAATCTGCTGAATCTCCTGACAAATCTGTATGTGGCTCCAGCTTCCCTCTCAGCTGGAGCCTCCCTCCCACCATATCTCTTGTGGGGAAGTCCTGGCTTTTATATTTAGTTTGCAAAATGAATAGTGGCCTCAAAGCTTTTTTGTGGAGCTGTGTCCCTCGTCTCAGAAGATGTTGCCATGTAATTAAAAAAGTGTTTTTTTCAGTGGTACCCAAAGTACTGGTACTTTATGGTTGTGCCTGTTCCTGTCTCAGTAAAAGAAAAAAACGGTGAAAGCTTTCGGATAGTCCCCCTGCACGCTCATGAATAGCATGCATTTCCCGTTGGAACCGAAAACCAAACAAAAGCCAATGGAAGGGGGGAGAGTCGAGGCGAGCCTTGGCCCCGCGGGCAGTGCCGGTCGGTGACGGCAGGCGGGACGCGCCCGCCGCGGCTGCTGGGCGCTGCTGCCCCCCGCTGGCGCTGGGCCGCTGCTGCCCCCCCGCTGGCGCTGGGCGCTGCTGCCCCCCGCTGGCGCTGGGCCGCTGCTGCCCCCCCGCTGGCGCTGGGCGCTGCTGCCCCCCGCTGGCGCTGGGCCGCTGCTGCCCCCCCGCTGGCGCTGGGCGCTGCTGCCCCCCGCTGGCGCTGGGCCGCTGCTGCCCCCCCGCTGGCGCTGGGCGCTGCTGCCCCCCGCTGGCGCTGGGCCGCTGCTGCCCCCCCGCTGGCGCTGGGCGCTGCTGCCCCCCGCTGGCGCTGGGCCGCTGCTGCCCCCCCGCTGGCGCTGGGCGCTGCTGCCCCCCGCTGGCGCTGGGCCGCTGCTGCCCCCCCGCTGGCGCTGGGCGCTGCTGCCCCCCGCTGGCGCTGGGCCGCTGCTGCCCCCCCGCTGGCGCTGGGCGCTGCTGCCCCCCGCTGGCGCTGGGCCGCTGCTGCCCCCCCGCTGGCGCTGGGCGCTGCTGCCCCCCGCTGGCGCTGGGCCGCTGCTGCCCCCCCGCTGGCGCTGGGCGCTGCTGCCCCCCGCTGGCGCTGGGCCGCTGCTGCCCCCTGCTGGCGCTGGGCCGCTGCTGCCCCCGCTGGCGCTGGGCCGCTGCTGCCCCCTGCTGGCGCTGGGCCGCTGCTGCCCCCTGCTGGCGCTGGGCCGCTGCTGCCCCCTGCTGGCGCTGGGCGCTGCTGCCCCCGCTGGCGCTGGGCGCTGCTGCCCCCGCTGGCGCTGGGCCGCTGCTGCCCCCGCTGGCGCTGGGCCGCTGCTGCCCCGGGCCTGTCCGCGCTGCGGGAAAAGCCGCGTGACTGACACGCGCGTGATGATTCCTGGAATTGTGCAGGAAATCGGTATCATTTGTCTGAAGAACACTGAGACTCTTTGACGTTGGCGGTCTTGTCTGACAACCTCAGAATTAATACAGATCTAATAAGTTTTTTGTTTCATATTTTCTGTTCAGTTTTTTAATGGTTTTGTTGCTTTTGTTGTTCTCATGACTGTGAGTTGTGAGGGTAGTGTATATTGGGGCTAGTGATATTTCATTTGCAAAAAGCTCCTTATTGGAAACTGCCCCTTTTAGTAACGTCTTAATATAAAATGGCACTTGTCTGTCTAAAAGGACTCTCAGTTAATACCTGTTTAGATGGTAACAAGAAATCCACCCCAGAGCAAAACAATACTAGTGAGACCTGAGAGGGTTATCTCAGCTGTAACAGAGACCTCTCCCCTTCAACTTACCCAGATGGCTCAATCTCTCTAAACTCCAGAGCAAACACATAAGATTGAAAGGATGTTTTGAAGGTCAACATGTTTTGAACCTTTCTGGTGAAAGTATTGCAAAATCACTGTTGAGCATTCTGCCAGGATCTCCCATTATTTGCAGATTGAGTTTGATTTTACTGAGCACTGGCCTCGTTGTAGCACAATGTCACTTATGTATATTTTAGGCCTTAATTACACTTTAAAATATTTTTTAGGATGTCTATGATTTTATACAAAGATGCTCATCTATTTAACCTCAGCATATGTGTGAGCTCTGTGATTTTATTGTTTGTTATCTAACCCATTTTAAGGTACTGCTTTTTTAAGGAAAGGTTTGCTAAAGTAGGACAGAGATTACACAAATGTGAGTTTTTAGATACCATAATGATTAACTTCCAGGTTTTGATTTGCAACCTTAAGCTATCTTCTCCTTTATTGCATTAAATGTTTTAGCTTTCTCAAATTTCTTGGTCTCAATGTCTATCTCAAATCTTGCAGTTATATCCTTTATCCCAGACATGGCTTATGTTACAAGCATCCAGGACCCCATTACTCTCTTGTTATATGAGTTGTCATATATATACAATGTGTATGTATAAATATATATATATTCCTGAAGCAGCTTACTGTAAGACTGAGGTTACTTTCCTTTCTTTCTGGAAGCTAACTAAAGCAGAGGTGAAGGATATTGGACAGATAATTGAATAGGAGTACCATTTTCTATTTCTGCTGACATGATCTCTCTGACATCCTTTCAGTGTGTCATAGACAGGGGGAGTTAAACATTTTCTTAGCATATGAGTAGGAGAGTTCAAGGTGGAATTGGGGTGGGAATTGATTTATTACTCTGCAAAATAAATAGATCAGATTCTGGGTGTGGTAGCCTCTTACATCTCAGGATAAAGTATTTGATCTTTTGTACCCATACTGAGTGATACAACTGTGAGACGTCTTACGTAGTTTTACAGCTTGTTTGGATCTGACTGGTGGAGAGAGGTGATAGGAAGTGGTACAGGAGGGCTTGGCAGCCTCCCGGCCCTCACACGTGGGGTGGTGTGCCAGTGGAGGGGAACAGGGTAGTCAAGGTGCCCCCTGTGTGTTTGGGTGTTTCTGGGATGGCTCTCCTGAGTCACATGGTGCATGTCATAGAGGCTGTAGGATGGAAGGCAGACATTGGTGAGGAGTGGGCTTTGAATCAATATACTTTGGAGAAATATAATCTTTTTTGTTATTGTTCAAAAAGCCGTGGAAGAGGCTCTTCTCGAGGAATAAGAGGATGCAAACAAGTGGAAGAAAGGCAGGTGAACGGCTGGATGCTGGAGGTTGGCGCTGCAAAGGTGCAGTGTTGCCTTTGTCCCACGGAGTGGTGCTGAAGGAAGCTGCGCGTCTGCAGCAGAAACCGCGACTGCCTGCGCTGCCCTGTCCTGGGCTTCTGAGCCTCGAACAGGCTTCTCAAGAGAAGAGGCACATCTCCCTCAGACAAAAAAGCAGCTCAGTGTCCATTTCTGTGATAGTCTCATAATATCTTGTTAATAATGCAGTTCGGTATAGGCAGTGAGTAATTCTAAACTCGCAAGAGTTACTTTTACTCGAGTCTTTTTGATAGTTCTGTCACTTTCTAATCCTGTTTCTCCTGGTTTTGTTTTCTCTTCTTCCTTTCAGTGACTGATCTTTGTTGTTTGTTTGCTTGCTTTGTGTTTGTCAGTCTGAGACTGTAGCTTTACATATTATTTTACTAGTGGCTGATCCAGGTACAGACCCTGCTCCCCCTCTCAGCTGTGCACTGCCACCTGGGATGTTCATTCTGCTATAATAGTGGTTTACTTGATTGCTCTATCTGTTAAAGTTTTGTAATTAAAAAATCCCTTTTATAATGGGGATTTCACCCTACATATGTACCTTATGCTGCTTTTCTGTTTTTAGATTTATGATATCAGGTCTGTCTAAAAGAGTGGTGGAACAAATACTAGTATTGACCAGAACTGAGATAATTGTAACTTCAGCAGCTGGCAGGTTAATTATGTGATAACTGGAGGCAAAAGGACATTTCTAGTCCCTGTATCTGACTCTATATATTTCCTATACATTCCTTACATGGGATTTTTTTTTTTGTTTTTAACAATATGATGTTCTAGTTCAAGGCTAAATTTTGTCAAAGGAACCTTGCAGCTCTTCACAGGAATTTGCTCCCTGTCAGAAACATCTGTTCACTTTCAGAAGCTGCCATCCACTTGGGACACTCTGTGGTGTTGGTCATGTCTTGAAAGACTTGTGGGATAAATATTTGAATTACTTCTGTGCCTGCAGCAGGAGACAGCCTTTCTAAGCATGTTGTATTGCTCATGCACTTTGACTGTTTTTCAGGAATGTTGAGATGACATTAGAACTTTCACAGATTGAAACTCTGTGTTTACAATCAAAAGGTAGAAATATTGTAAATGCTTTGTGAGTTTAATAATGATCTGAAAATAATTCCACTTGGTCTTTTGGCACTTGAATTGCTTTGGGACCCAGCCAGTATTTCAGAGCTTCAATGTCTGAAATAGTTCAGTGCTGCAGGCTATTTTTAGGATGTAAAAATTGCTGTGACTTGTTCATTTTTATGTGCATATTCAAAGGATATTCAATGTCCTGATAATTTTCCTTCAGAATCATAAGAACAAGAAACATCAATAGCAACTTTTTAACATTGATTAAAATGAGCGTGAATAGTTGTGAGGTGTTTCAGAATAGAAGGTTTTCATTGCTAGTTTTGGACCACTACAAAAACATTGCCAGGGCAGTCTGTCTTTCTGTAAACACATTTCATATTAAAGATGAGATTTAATCAGTCATTACCTTGATTTGTTACCCACTATTTGTGTTGTCCTCAAACTAATTTGGCAGTAGGTCGCTCTCTATCTTGAAGGTTATTTGGAATTACATATTGGATCAGAGCACAGTGAGTTTAACCCAGTCAACAAATTGAATATATCCAATAGGAAATAGAATATGATAAAGCAAAAACATTTGTTTATTGTAGATTGTATTGGTCTTCCACTAAAATAGAGACTGTTGTGACAGGAACACATATTATTGGTACATTATTATTTCCTGTTTCAATTAAAATTAATTTCTGATAATGACAGGAGCCATCCCTTTTGTCGCTGAACACACTTCCTAATGCACCTCATTATTGATTTCCATGAAGTTTTTTCTAAGGTATTTATACAAAGGCCTATTAATGCTAGCATTGTTGGGAATAAAAATACTATTATATTTATGTAGTCTGTTCAGAAAGCTGTGCCAAGGGACACCATAAGAGAAAATAACCTTTTGGATTTCATTTATAGTCTCCTGCTTATGCACTTGGCTGCTCACAGCCAAGTGAATATTCATTTAAAGTGAATGAATATGCTGTGGCTGTGAATAATGGCCATGTTGTAGTTGGAACAGAGTCATAATTTTTCCAGTTCTGGTATTGCAAATATAGCTTCAGTTCAAATGTCTGCACTATGCTTCTATTTTTTCACACTTACACAGAACTGAACCAGCTGAGGAGTATATATATATGTATGTGTATATATATATATGTATAATTTGGACATAACTCAAAAAAACAGAGTTGCTTCTCATATTCTATTTGAAATTATCCATACAAGAAGATTTTATATTATTTAATGTACAACTTTACCTTTGCCCTGTGTAAAGTTGTCTTACAGAATATGCTGAAAATTGTAATCAGCAAACAGTTTGTTGAAGATGATGCAGAATTGCTTTTGGACTAATTAATTGTTGAAGTTCACCTCCTAGAACACTCTTATTGTCCATTTAGGTATAGGTTCTAATTCATAAAACTATGCTGTGAGACAAAATTTCTGTATTACAGGCCAGTGTACAAAAGCAAGAAAATAAAAGGCTTATGCATGAGGCAGTATCAGCTGTTGCTGTATTTTGAAGCAAAATTCAGGTCCATGCAGGTTACCTCTGTCAGAAAAAGCATGAAATCATATGTCTTAAGGGCAATTCCCCCATTTATTGACTAATAATTAAAAATACCCCAAATAACCAAAACACAATTCTTTCTTTAATCTCAAGAAGATAAGTTCTTTTCTTAGGATTTCAAGAATTCCAGTCTAAACTTAAAGTAAATGAAATTAATTTCATATGGTAATCCTGTGAGATCACAGTATTACAAGATGCTTGGTGGGAAAGTCCTTTCAAAACTTCTTGCAGTTGTGTACAATTGCCCACCCTCTCAAATTGTGTTTTTGATGCCAGGCTATATAACAAAGCCAGTGTCTATAACAAAGATGCAGATAGGAATGAGCTGCTGAGGGCAGCAGATACAAAGCAGGATTGCTCTTAGCTGGAAATTAGTGTCTTAATGCTTTTATAGCTGTATTTTGATGTTTCCTTTCTAGAGTTTTGTTCATGTTTTTCTACCTCCCTTTCATTGAAACAATATCCAGAAAAAAACCCAATATTTAATGATGTTTGACACAACCTACCTGTGCTTTTCTATACAAGACTCGCGTCTGTCTGTGAATTTTAGAATTACCATTGCCTTTTGTTAATAATGCCCTATTTTCCAGCAGGGACTGCAGCATTCTAGTAGCTGCTGTTCACTCCTGATATTCCAGAACAGAGCATCCCTCATTTCAACTGTACCTGTAAAATCAAACTCTTCATGTCAGAGGAGGAAAACTCAGGTTTTGAATAGATAGGATGATTACAGGTGAGTGAAGATAATTATCTCTGGAAGAAACCCCATGGCCTTCCAAGTTGTGGAGTATGTTCTTAATGGTGATTTCCATGAGACAGGACTGTCTACACTGATATTCACTGAATGCATCTGATCCTTCTGGGAACAGAAATTTTAAGTTGTGCCTTTTCTGCTGAAAATGTCTGCAGTCAAGTAAAGGTTGTCTCAGGGCTGCTAAAGGCATTTCTATAAGATGTTAACAGGATTATGTACTGCCTACATGGGGCATGCTTATGTGAGTATATTGGGTTTGTGTGGCAAGGTTTTGGTAGTGGGGGGCCTGCAGGAGTGGCTTCTGTGAGAAGCTGCCAGAAGCTTCCCATGTGTCTGACAGAGACAATGGCTGCAAGCTCCAAGCTGGCCCCAGTGCTGGCCAAGGCTGAGCCCATCAGCAGCAGTGGGAGTGCCTCTGGAATAACACTTTTAAGAAAGGGTAGAAAACTCCTGTGCAATGGCATCTGGAGAAAAAAGGAGTCAGAATGTGTGAAGAAACAGCCCTGCAGGCACCAGGGTCTCTGCCCCAGGCACTGGAGCAGAGATTCCCCTGCAGCCTGTGGGAAGGACATGTGTTGGAGAAGTTCACAGAGAACTGTCTGCAGTGGGGGGGATCCCACACTGGCAGAAGGGAAGAATGTGGGGAATCCTGCCCCTGATGGGGAGGGAATGGCAGAGACAATATGTGATGAACTGGCCACAGCTCCCATTCCCCATCTTCTTGTGCTCCTGGGAGGCAGAGGTAGAGAATTCAGGAGTGAGGGAGGAGTGGGAGAGAAGATATTTTAAGACTTGTTTTTCCCTCTCATTACCCTGCTCTGATTTGATTGGTTATAAATTAAACTAATTTTCCCAAGTTCAGTCTATTTTGCCTGTCACAATAATTGCTGAGTGATCTCTCCCTGCCCTTGTCTTGACACACAAGCTTGTTGTCATAGCAGAGACACAGCAGCTTTGGTGGGCACCTGACAACCAGACAGGGGCCACCCACCCCAGCCAAGGGCGTTCTAAACATGTTTGAGAATACTCTTCTACTGAGAATGGATCTATTGAAATGCTGTTGGGGGACTGTGTAAGGAGGAAGGAGCCAGCCCTAATGATTTTTTGTCCATAGGAAATTTAGGTTGAAGTCCTCAGAAAAAATTGCCTCTGTCCCTCACTTAAGCTTTGTTTTGTTGTGGAATACACTCAGTGGCAGTAGCTCCGTGAGCAGCTGCAGTGCCAGCTGCAGGCTGAGCTCTGAGTGGTGACAAGAGACTGTGAGCTGGAACCAGCCTTTGAACAACAAAGGGCACAGGGACCTGTGGTGCCAGCCAGGGGATCAGACACTCAGAGACACAGCAGGATTTGAGGACTCAGCTGGAAGGCCCCAGACTTCCCTGCACTTTGTGAGGGTATAGAAGCCATGGGGGTCCTTTGCTTGGGGTCCCTTCCCAGAGGCACCAGCTGGAGCTGTTATTCTGTTGTAGCACCATGATTAAATTACTGGAAGGATTCAGAGGTCTGAGACTCTGCTATGGAAACCTGGTCTGACTGTGAGAGGGTGGAGTGTGCAGTTGTGAAGTAGCCTCTGTCCAAGTGAGACTGCCAGAGTGGCTCATGCATGGTCAGACAGTTGTTAGCAGTTTCAGGGGAACTAGTCATTTTGTTCCAATTGGGAGCCTAAGCAGAACTCAGATGCATGCAGTATGAATCTTGGGAAGAGCTGAGAGCTTGCATCATTTGATAACATTAATTAAGTCTGTTGATAACATAAATTAAGTCTGTGTACACCTCTGCCTCTGATTAGCCATTATGCATATATTTCACCCGTGAGAAATATCTCTAATCTTTTCTTTATCTGTGAGTGCAAGGATTGGTTAATAAAGAGCATTTGACAAAGTAGCAAATTTTATGAAGACAAGGATATTCAGAGCAAAATGTGTCTAGGTAATATTCAGATCAAAAGCTTGTTTTCTTCATTATGCTACTAGGCACTGAAAGGAAAACAGTACATTTTGCATCAAAGTACCACACTGTCTCATTGCAGCACAAATAAAAACCAATCTAGTTTATTGCAAAGTCGCTGAACTGATGGCCTGTGAACTGTATGAGCTGAAGGATGAATTTGTCTCAGGTCTGTAAAATTTTCGTATGGTTATGCTGAGCATATAGTTCCTCAAACTACTGCTGAGCCTGTCCATCTCCAGGAAATGATACATTTGATTTCTGGGAGGCTCAAAACCCATAATGAGCCACAGTTCTTAAAATGCTAGGCAGCCCTGATTCAAAAATAAAGGATTTAATTATAAACAATCTGACAACTTCTTTTCCTTTTGAAAGAAAATAATACAAAAAATAATATAAAACAGAATACTGGACTCTTCGGTATGTTGTGATATAGTATGACAACATCCTATTATAAATAATGCTGTGCGTTGACAACATCTAATAACATATATATAGCATGTACCTGTAATAGAATAAAATAAAAATAATGAGTATAAGCATGAAAAAACCCAGTTTTAACACAGCATTTTTAATTGTATTTCAAAGGAAATACTGAGAGTACTTCCATTTATTCTGAATTGAAATGAGGTCAGATTATGAAATGCCTTTGTTTCCTGTGAAGTGGAAATTTGAAGTGCTGATCAGTTCTATTTCTAGAGGAACTTTGTAACTGATCAGATGTCAGACTAATTACTAGTTCTTGTTTTCAGAAATCCAGAGAAGGAAGCTGTCACTTTGAGTTCCCAAAATTATTTTCTGTATGTGTGTTGCAGTTTGTACATCTTTGTAGTCAGACTAGTCTTCACTCAATCATCTGTATGCATTTGGAAATTTCTCCTCGTTAATTACCTGTTTTCCCCAATTGTCAATAATAGATATACCAAACATTGCTTTCATCATTGCTTTTCCATCTACCATCTACAGGAAAACAAATTCTTTGAGGGCTCAGAATCCTGTATTAGGCTGTAGTTATTTTGCATGTCCATGTACTGTATAAGAGTAAACATGATTAACTCATGAGTAAACATGATTAACTCCATGAACTTAGAGGTCTTTTCCATCCTAAATGATTCTGTGATTGTATGAATAACTGAAAATTATGCTGCTAAAATCTTTTGTTCTGACCTATTTACCTCATTAGCCTGCACACAGTTTTCAAGATTGGCCTTTCAGCTTCAGTTTAGGTAATTACATTGACAAAGATTGTTAAAGCTGCTACTGTGCAGTTTCCTTATTACAGACAATGTCAGAATGAGTTAGGAGATTCTTGTTTACATGCATTCAGTTCTTAAATTTGAGATTTAAATGGAATGTACATCTCAAAGCTTGCCACCAGTATTTCAAGTTATAATTTATCTTTGCCTGTATTATGAGGAAATAGCACACCTCGGTCTAGTGAAGTACAGGCATATCTTGTGGGCATTTTTACATTATTTCATCAGCACGTCTCCACTGATCTTTTTATTGCTGTTACACTGAATGAGCAACAAGAGACCCCAAAGAGACTCTGAGTGAAATATAACCAGTGGGATTTTACTTTGAAAATACTTGCACAGTATTTAATGAAAAAATGCCAGTGTACTGAGCATTCATTAACTGTTGTATGTTGCCAACAGAGGAATCATAGCTTTTCCTTTCCTCTAGGCCATGAAGGCCAACTCTATGTCTTTATCTGACAAAACAATGATGAGTTCAGGCTGTGAAATAACACACGGTAAAGTGTTTTATTCAACAGAGACGTCCTAGTGAAAAATCTGCGAGTTTTCTGACCTGAAGTTCCATACTCTATCTTTGTCCTTTGAAATCTTTTAAAGAATCATAACAATTTGGAAGTGCATGAAATACATCCATTTTTCATACAGAGTACACTCTTGCCAGGAAAATTTAATAAAGTAATTTGCTGAAGCAGAAGACTGTTGATAATGCACTCAGCATGTCTAGCCAGCATATAACACTGGCAGCTAGTTCTTCTTCTAGATAAACACAGGATTTTAGATATAAATGTCTAAGTAAAACTCAACATCTAGGATATCATCATCTGGAAGTAAAAAAGAAATGGATTCCCATGGTATCTTACATGACATCTTAGAAGATTTTCTGTTTGTTTTTTCATCATTCCAGATTCTTATCTGAAATGGCAAAACAATGTTATAGAAGTTTCCCATCAGATGGAATTCTGTGGCAAATGCCTTATCATCAGATAATATTAATTCATAAAAACCAAAGGCTTTTTCTGGAAAAATATGGTTTTGCTGAACTGTTTTCTTGACTTATTTAGTTTTCAGGTTTTTTTACAATACTGCTTTTTGAACAATATTTTTGTTTTAATTAGAATTAGAAATGGTGGATACTCAGAAAACCTGATAAAATTTTCAGTGTAAAATGTTGACTGAACTAATCCAATTACCTATCTGGGACACTTGGAAAAAGAGGAAAGAGGGAGGGATTTCTAAACTTTTTCCCTCCTTTACTTTCAGATTTTTCATCCCATCATAGTTTGAAATTTCATTTTTACATCAAAAATACCTTCAGGATTGGCTTGAGGTTTCCAAATTTTCTAACAGCTCTGTCTAAGGAGTTTTCTGGCCTCCAAAACTCTAAAGGAAGTAATTGTGGTTTTTCTGTTGTGGTCATTATTCTTGCACCTGTATGGGGCTGAGCTGATTGAGGAATGGCACATGTGAATGTTTTGCATGAAGCCTTCTTGTGCTGGTCCAACAGAATCATAGCAGCTGGCACATGTAAGAGCCATGAACAAGGGAGAAGTGTCAAGATTAGATCTGCTGGACTTTCACAACTGATGTAAGGTCCAGATCTTCAGATGATATTAAAGAACAGCTATGATGACTTACTTGGAACTGTATCAGCACTGTATTGACACCTTATATAGATCTCAGAGGATAATGGTATTTTGAAATCCCTGATAAACAGCTTTTTTTTCTCCTCTAGCTGTTATAGTAAGGAAGCTGGATCAAAACTGAGATCAGGATTACAAATAATACTGGAGTATGTCATTATACTTTTATGGGTGGAATTGGAAATCAAGATTAAGAAATTATATAACTATACATGCATTGTGATTACAAAATACAAATATGGAAACATACAAGAATATGAGAGTTTTCATATATTTGTTTTTCTACCATATGGCTGTGATAGACATCTATGCCACAATAAGCACAAATGTTGATTTAATATTTTCCATCTTGTGCAGTATAAATTAGACTTGGATGATGTAATAGCAAATGAATGTGCTGTATCCAGATTTCACTAACATGTAATTATCTGTGTATTAATAATGAGTATTTTCATAGAGCTATTTTGAAAATCTGTGGCGATTCATCTGTTTTCTTAATAACTTGACTCTGGTCTTTCAGGTAATTTGATTCATTTTTATGTCCTCTCCTTTTTTTTTTTTAATTTTTTTTGTAGGTGGTACTCTCTCAAATGAATTTTGATATTATTACTGGAAATTCTATCCATTGAGGTACATTTAAGTTTTTTTGTGTAAATTATCTAAATAATTATGAGATGCTTTAGATTGTAATCTTTTACATGCTAGGACAGCTGGCCACCAGGTAGAAATTTTTTCTAAGGCAGGAAGATGTGACAGGTACTCAATCAAGCAAAAGGAAGAGAAATGGCTTTAGAGAAAAATCCCTGAGAGAAGCTGCTAAGCCTCTGCTTTGGAAGTCTTTGTTCTCCTCCGTTGTGTTGGACCGTAGGCACAGTGGATTTATATGTATATGCATAGTGAAATGGTGTCAGATTAATTGTCACAACTGCCTTACCTTGGCCTTTTAGAGTTGTAATCTTCTCCTGTTTATGTGGGATGGTAATTTGGTGAAATGCCTAGTACTTGGAAAGGTTAGTGCTTTAGGTGCTAACTTGGTTATATCCAGACTATTAAAATCTTTCTATCCAGTGATGAAATAACCTTAATAGATTTAAATAACCTTGAAAAGAGTTTGCCAAATTGGCAACTGTAATTGTTCATCAAGTAGTTGGATTGCTATGGAAGCACACTCTTCAAGCTTTCAGAGGCAGCTGATTTCATTGACATAATTTCTCACTCCTTCAATTGCTGGGATATTGTGAGCACAGTGAGGTGAGTACTTGTTTGAGCAGCTGCTGCCAATAATATGCCTGTCTGAAAGCTGTGCTAGCTGCTGGAAATTCTGTAATCATATTACCTCAGTATGTGCTTCTCTTTGGAGGCGAGGAAGCTGTAAAGCCTTAAACATTGGATCAGCTAGTATTCTATTTGCTCTTGCAAATAGACTTTGGCCAGGCTGAATTTGTTGTTTAAAAAGCAAAACCTGGCATGATATTTTCACCACATCCTTTCAGATCTGAAATAGGCTCAGAAATGGGTCTCAGTGGTGTAGCTGTTTTCTCTACAACAGAAATTCAGAGTTGCCTGTTACATTGCTCACGCTGTGAGTGACTAATTCATTATAAGGTGTTTCAGTCTGTCTCTTGCCAGATTTCTCTTCACTCTTCTGAAACTGTAACACATTATCTGACCAAGACCTCTTGCCTGACACTCTTCTTGGGAGACAAACTGTGCAAAGTCCTCTGGTGCAGGGTTTTAATCCTTTCCAGCCTAAAGAGTACTGGTCTCATTTATGCTCTTTCAGAGTTCTTGTGCAGTCCTCTGAATGACAGTGTAGAAGTAAATTAAAGTAACTTCTCAGCTACAGCTGCTTTCCTCTTTAGGGACTGGAAAACCTCAAAAGAAAAAGAATTTCCAGTCTGATAATAGTTATTTTGTATCTGTCTGTGGATTTTTCATCACTAAGTTCATTTTCCTAATGGCAATTACATTAAACTTAATTGACTTATTCAGTGGAAAAAGCAAGCCATGAGGAAAAACCACCCAGTGGATTCATATTCTCCCTTTTCTGACAGAAGTAGCGTTAATTTGTGTGACAGCAGCCAGTTAGTCCAGGTACAACGTTATGCTGAAGAGCTGCTTTTAAACTTGCTGTGTGTCTCTGCTCTGCTGTACTATGCACACACACTCTGGCAGGAATGCCAGAAAGCAAAGGCCTGTGAGGTTGACTGCAAACTGTGCTGCATTTAGAGTAAGAAAAAGAATGGCTTTTTTATTTCTTATTTGCATGGTCCTGTTGTTTCACAGGCTTGTGAGAGGAGAGGAAATGGCTGAACTGCTTGCATTCAGTGCAAATTAATTTGTAGTCGTGCCAGTAGGCTGCAAATGAAACTGAGCTGTGTTGTCATAAGGCTTGTATTAGCTCACCTCTGCCTTCAAATGGTCTTAGTGTTCAGATAGGAAAATCTAACAGGGTTAGAAGGAACTAGGCTTAGTGAGGTGAAATTACTATGACTTCTTAATTTGTGGATCCAGATTCTCCCATTGAATTAAACTCTTCTTTCAGGACAGTAGCTCTGTCTATTCACATTTTTCTCCCCCCAGCCATATGTTCTGTAGGTAATTAAGACTAAGCAAAGTCAGGGGATGAAGTTTTTAGGCGTCTTTGGGAAAAGTGTCATTACAGAGGCCTGATCATGCAAAACAGAAAAGAAGATTTTCCCACTTGGCAAATGCCAATTAGCTTTTTCAGTAGTTTAGTGTAGGAGTTCAGCATGGTTTCCATATTTTGAAAATAAGAATTGCTGAGAGATTAGGACAACAGGGATTGCAAAAATCTAGGTATCATATTCTAAAAATTGTTGTCTTCACAGTTTTTAGTTAACAGGACATATAAGAAATGGTATTGAGTGTTTCATTGAAGAAAATAGAATTTCAAAATCAAACTTCTTTTTCCTCACTTGTAATACTTACTCATTTTTTCTTTTCTTTTTTTTTAATTTAAATATTTTTCTTCAGGAACTGTCAGATGGAACTAAACTAATCACCAGCACAATGCATTTCACATAATTTCATGTCCACTGCTTCTCAAGTAAAATCCACCTAGCAATTATTACCATTCACTTGTAAAAACTGCTACATTCATAATTTATGTTTCCCAAAATGTAGCCAGTGAGAAAAAGTGTGAAATGCTTCTGTGCTGAACTGAAAACATGAAATGAACTCAGAATTTTTGGCTTAGATTGAATTTAAATATAACTCAGCATTGATTGAAAATCTCAGTGTCCTAGATTTGCACTTTTAGGTTTCAATTTATACTAGGCATGAGTAAGTGTTGTTAGCTGCATGAATAATGCATTATTTTCTTCAGCTCAGCTCATTCCCTTCACATATTTATTCATATATGCTGTTTAAATGAACCTAAATGCCTGTATTGGTAGGTATTCACTGGTGTTCCTGCAAGCTGCAGGACAGACCAGTTTCCTCAAGCTTAAAACAACTACAGAACTGCTTACCCAGAGACCACCTTTCCATACCATCATTTGTACTTAGTTGTCATCTACATTCAATGACAGACCCTCATTCATACTTCTATATTATCATCTAAAATAAAATTCTTGTATATTTATATGTGTTTTTGTAGTATATTTCTGGTGTCAGGAATACTAATTTGTGGAAATGAGGAGTAGCATTTATGACAGAACCCAAATGCACCCAGGGTTTGGGGCCTGAGGATGTGTATTTCCCTTAGACATGCAATACCATAATCAATCCACACCTTTTCAGAGCCCAGGGTGTCTGTGAACCAGGGCTTGGATAAACAGAAGGAGGAAGTAGAGCTGAATTTTTGAGGTTTCATTGTTATAGCAGCTGCACAGTTCTGTTCATGCCAGTTCACAAAAATTAATTTGGTCGGAAAAGAAAGACTAATACTATCTAATTTTCGATGAATGGAAACTAACTTTGTCACTTCATTAGCAATTTGTGTTTTATCATTCTACAATTTGAATGTCACAAACTTAGTTTTTATATTATGTCAGTTATTCGGACTTGTATGGATCCATAGTTCATTACTGCCTCTATGCAGATAATGAGTGTATTTCCTTTATATAGTAAGGTTTAGTAATGATTGTTAAGGTAGCACATTATTATTGTGCTCAAAGCACAATAATAAATAATAAATATAATCTGCAAAAGAAGCTTTTAAAGATGTTAGTGATAGGTATGTGCCACACAGCCATCAGCTTCTGTATGGCTTTTTCCTCAGTTTCTTACCATGAGTAATATATTTTCTTCATCCCAGTGTTTGTTATTCATTAGGTACTGAGAAATGCACACAACATGCATGCAGTCACAATAAAGTCTGCAATAGAAATGGAACTTAATTTGTGCTTCTTGAGTCCACGTTGTTGCCTGGATGCTACAGTACTGCTTATCTTTTTTATACTACAGTTTGTGTCTTTGAAAATTATCTCTAAATGAGGACTTACTAGCTGTTTGAGTTATTCAAATGAAAAAGATGAAAAGAATCGGCTTGGTATTAAATCTCATCCTCAATTCCCTCTTTCTGTAACTGGTAGTCCACTAAGACTGTTTAAAACAAAGAAAAAAAAAACAACAAAAAAGAGAAAAATAATTAAGTGAAGTTTATTTGTGCTGCTGGGTAGAATTTAATTTTCTGTATTATGAAAAATGTAAATTTATATCTTACAGAAACATTGCAAAATTTTGCTATTGTGAAGTTAGATGAACCTAGAATGTTTAAAAATTTAACCCAGAATGAAAATGTGAATAATTCTTCTAATTTCTGAAGCAGAATTTCTTTGAAATGGCACAAGTCACTTATGCTGCAATGAGACAATTTTTCCAAAGTAAAATTCCTGATTGTTTTATATTAACATTTCATCTTCCTGAGACCCACGTAAAATTCTTTAATCAAATCTAGAAATAAGCAGCTATTCTACATTTATGAAATAGCAAGACTGCAAGAAATAGTGAGGCAATGAGATCTTTGAGGTGTGAGCTGTTGGCAATTGTTACTGTCTATCAGTTTAATAAGACTTTTCCAGAAATGAGCAGTCTTTTCCAGTGCAGAATATAGAGTTTCTGTCAGCCCAGAACAAATAGAAGTACCAGTCATTTTCAGAGAAAATTGTATTTCACATGAAAAATGAAATAACAAAATGATCATTAAGGCTCATGTAAAATCCAGTGAAATTACCCAAGGAATGATAGATCCACAAGCTAGAATCCCATAAAAATGTTCCCATTTTTCATGTCTTAGCTCTCTTGTGTTAGTCAACTTAGACCTTAAAACACATTTCTGCTGCTTGTCCTATTTCTTTTCCAAAGATGATCCAAAAGAGATGAACCAAAAGGGCCAGAGTATTGGGTTTGCATGGCCAGGTTTTGGTGGCAGGGCAGGGCTACAGAGGTGGCTTTTGTGAGAAGCTGCTGGAAGCTTCCCCATGTCTGACAGAGCCAATGCCAGTGGGCTCCAGGATGGATCCACCACTGGCCAAGGCTGAGCCCTGAGATGGCAGTAGTGCCCCTGGGATAACATATTTAAGAAGGGAAAAAAATTATTGCAGAGAAGTAATTGGAGCCAGAGAAGAGAGGAGTGAGAATATGTGAGTCCTGCAGACACCAAGATCAGTGAAGAAGGAGGAGGAGGATCTGCTCTAGGTGCAGAGCTGTGATTCCTCAGCAGCCTGTGGTGAAGGCCATGGTGAAGCAGCTGTGCCCCTGTACCCATGGAGGGCCACAGGGGTGCAGAGATCCACCCACAGCCCGTGGAGGAGCCCCATGCCTTCTTGAAGTACTGTACCCTGTGAAAAGGGACCCATGCTGGAGCAGTTTGTGAAGAACTGAAGCCCATGGGAAGGACTCACATTGGAGAAGTTCATGGGGGGCAGTACCCCACAATGGAGCAGGGACTCCCCTCTCTGAGGAGGAAGCAGTGGCAGAAATGTGTGAGGAACTGACCATAACCTCCATTCCCCATCTCCCTGTGCAGCTGAGACGGAGGAAGTAGAGAATTGGTAGTAAAGTTAAGCCCAGGAAGGAGTGAGAGGTCAGGTGAAGGGATTTTCTTTCAGCTTTTGTTTTACCTTTCATTATGCATCTGTGATTTTGATGGGTAATAAATTCAAGTAATCTCCCCAAGTGGAGGGTTTCTGATCCACAGTGGTTACTGATGAGTGATCTCTTCCTGTCCTCATGTCAAGGCACAAGCCTTTGATTATATTTCCTCTCCCCTGTCCAGCTGAGGATGGAATAGACAGAGCAGTTTTGGTGGGCACCTGGCATCCAGCCAGGGTCAAACCACCACAGCCATTTAGACCAGCTTGGGAGCATTCTGCGTGATTGGCATCCCTGCACTTTGGAAATAACTCACCTGAACTCTGTGCCTTTCA
>VYXF01005265.1:255698-292580 GCA_013397295.1 Polioptila caerulea | reverse complement strand
ATAATATTATATTCCCCCCATTTCTTCTGTAAATGTTAAATACTTCTTTTAGATTCACAGCATTGATCCCTCACAGTTAGGTGAGGCAGTGCTGGGTCTTCCAGCTCTCTGCAGCAGTGGTGAGCTGTTTGCAAGCCTGTGCAGGGGGGGNCTTCTGTAAATGTTAAATACTTCTTTTAGATTCACAGCATTGATCCCTCACAGTTAGGTGAGGCAGTGCTGGGTCTTCCAGCTCTCTGCAGCAGTGGTGAGCAGTTTGCAAGCCTGTGCAGGGGGGGCACAGGTGGGAGAGCACTGGAGAGTGTCACAGTGGCTGCCAGGAGATGAAAAAGGTCAAGGCAGCCTGTTGGAGCTGCCTTGGCATTCACCACTCTAGGGTTTGTTGTCAGCAACTGCTGTGCAAGTACTTCGGATTAATGACACACTGTTTTTTTGTTCCATTTCTCTTGGCACTTCAGTCTATCAGCTTGGTAGTGTAACCATACCCGACACTGTTTATCTATCTGTACAAGTATTTAACAAGTGTCTTACACACATTATTGTGTAGGTGTGCCTAGGTGTGCTTGCAGGGCCCTGGTGTTGGAATTCTCGGATCTCTAAGTGTTCTCATCTTTACTGTCTGACTTTGACTTGAAAAATGCCTTTGCATTACCCATGAAATTCCATTCATCTTTGGCTTGCAAATAAAATATTAGAAATGTCCTGCTCCTCCCCCCACCTCTTGCATTCTTCAGGAAAATTTTGGCAGCCTTTGAAATAAATAGCTGCGTGGTAATTTTAAGTGTGGGTTTGTGCCATGGCCAAAGTGCTAAACACTCACTGGAGAAATGGAAATGCAGATGAGATTCTTGTCTCTTCACCACCACACTGAAGTGTTTAATCTCACCTGTGCTGATCTCAAGACCTGTGGCACTCCCGGAAAAACATTTTCTCATGCCAGCTAATACTTATTTTTACTATCACAAGCACAGGACTCTCTCTTCCAGGGATGAGAATGCAGTTCCTCCTTTCAGCTCTGTATGGGGGAAGGAGAAGAAAAAGTTAAGTGATAAGAATAACCAATTGTTCTGTATTGATTTTCAAAGTTAAGTAACTAATTTCAATAATTATCTGTGTTGCAGTACTGGCTGGATCCTGCAAAGACCCTCGCTGAACATAAAGAATTGATAAACAGTACGTATTTAATTTGAACTTAAAGATCAAAGATGAAGTAACAATGTTCCATCTACACAGTCTGCACAATATTTCTGTTCTAGTCACAAGAGAGTTATAGTTCTTAACAAGTTTGTTGTAATTCTTCCCTGTATCAAAATTTCACACATGGACTGCACATGGTGTTGTTTAACAGTGTCATTGTCCAAAGACTTCTGTGTGCTTAAATTTTGTTTTAGGCTAATAAGTGGTGTAATCCTTAATTTGTATAATTAATTTTATAGTAGCTGTGATGCTTCTGTCACACTTAGCTTACCATAACCAACTTAGATTCCTTTCTTAAAGTAAAAGTGGTGCCTCCTACTGATAATAGATTTTCTTTTGTTACCGTCAATCTTCAGATATTGCACTGGCTAGATCTGTTTTATTTATTACAATTAATGTATGGTATTTAGTGATCTTTTTAAAAAAGATGTAAAAGTGGGGCATGCATGAAATAAATATAGCTGTAAGAATTTTCTGTTGAGTTACCTGAATAACAGGAGAGTAATTTTTAAAAGGTGTATTAGAAAAACTTTTCCAAATACTTCTAAATCTAATTGGCACATAATTAAATTTGCTCCATAAGATATTTGGAAGTGTGGAAGTGATTAGTATTCAGCATTATTAGTTACGACAGGGAATCACATTTCATGTGCAATAACATTTTTTTAAAAAGCTTCAGTGGAAAAAATATTTAAACATCAAAATTAGAGTGGCAAAGCCCAAAAATATCTTGGAGAAATAGCAATTTAACAATGAAAGCTAAATTGAAATGTTCAAAATAAGCAAAAAAATCCAAGCAGACAGACAAGATGTGAATAATTAGGTGATTTAAAAAATTAAGTAAAATCCTTTTTTTCCCCCTTATGTCTAATGGGTTTAGATGTATGGATTTGCTGTGTGAAAGCAATACTTTTTTAAAAATTTCAAGTTTCATAAAATGTTATGATAGGATTCTTTGTAGCTGTTTTGTAGTCAACTAGGAACAATTCATACCAATTAGCAATTCATGACAACTCACTTTAACATAAAATTTTTTTCTTACAGCTGGACCACCATACACTCTATATTTTGGCATTAAATTTTATGCAGAAGATCCGTGTAAACTTAAGGAAGAAATAACAAGGTGCTGTATTTAATAAAAGTGTAGTTTGTTGATCTCAGGCTAGCAATACATTTCAGCCAGATGCATTTTGTTGTGGTGTGCCTGGGTTGATTTTTCTTCAACATCTGAATGTTTTTGCTTGAACATTGGTGTGTAGGAAGAAAATTGTGATTAACTTCACAGTGGTTGATAGTGACAGTTGTTAGGAAGCCCAAGAAGAAAAGATGTTCTCTGATGCATCAAAAATCAAAGGGCCTTGATACGTGTTTTTGGGAGTGTTTGTTGGTTTTTTTCTCATTTTCAGTAATGCATTGTTACAGCTGCATTTATACTATGTTATAACCAATTTTAGAGTTTATTTGGATATCAGGTAAAAGTTTAGGGAATTTTCTTCTTTATTTGCCATAGTTTAGATTCTAGAACTGTTTTTCAAGGGGATTTCTTTTGGTCTTACTAAAAATATGTGAAGGAAATTGAAGAGTTGCATGCCTCTGATTCTTTTATCTAAGCTTGTCCTGCAAGGTATGAGGATGCACACAGTAACACCTGCACGTGCTTGCACACGGGCACACACACATGGTTATCTGAACACCCTCACAGTTTTGGGGTTTTCTGTTTGTTTTATTTATTAAATGTCTTGGACAATTAGTTTTAGGTTCAAAAGGAAATTTGAGAGTTTGCGTAGGTAGGCGGACAAAATTAGTGCGCTGGCTTGCATTAACAAATGCCAAAATACTTTTGATGTCCTAAGAATGTGATACATGAGGATTCATTAGAATGCACACAAGATTTTTAATTTTCCTAAATCAAAGGTTGCAGCCCAGGCAGAATATTTTTCTTATTCCAGAGTAAGAAAATTCTTTGGTTTCCATACTGGCACAACAGGAATGGAAGTCTCCAGTGTAACAAGAACTGAGCTGGCCTGGTAAAAATAATAAATGCTGTGACTTGGCAGGTAAAAGAGCATAAGCTGGTAGCAGAGTGTCTGTACTATGGAAAATTGGTGCCATTTTCTCGTACTTTCCCAGAGGAGCTTTAAATCTTCACAAGTTCTTCCTTTGCCCTGTGATAAGGCCAGCTAGTGATCTGCACTGCTGATTAGGTGTACAAATCCAGTAAAGAAATGTTGCAGTGTCATTAGAAAGCCTCTTGTCATGACTTGACAGTGTTTGGTCAGAACTGGCACCTTGGGTAGTAGAGAGGGACAGCCTAGGAAAGTGATATGACGGTATTGTCAGTCTTCTATTGTCAGTTTCTTCAGAAAGACATTGAATAGTCAACTGCCTTCAACATGTATAAACACTTACTCCCATAGGCTCTTAAATTTCAGAAGGAAGGTGTTTTTTTTGTTCAGGAAAATAGAAGGAATAGTAGCAGTAGTAATAATAATAATAATACCACCATCTCCTTCAAATACTTTGGGTTGGAAGAGACTCTTAAAGGTCCTTCCACTTAGGGGGCACTAACAGCCCTCTTTTTCATAGTAATAATACTGTTCTGCCTAATTGTGTAATTCCAGCGATGTGTTAACTGTTTTGTGCTAATCGATGTGTTTCTTTGGAGCACATATTTATTACTTTAATGGACATGAGAGCTAACACTGTTGTTATTAGATTCTGATGATCTCTGCCATTCTACGATTACTCTTTGCAAATAATGAAAAACTGTCAAATTTGTAATTGCTTTGCAGCAGAATCTGTCTGGCTTGTCGGCAAAAGCTAACACTGCGGTGTTTGCTGGATGTGTTTGCTCAAGAAAACATGCAATTAGGCACTCTAATATATACATGATGAACATGACAGCACACAAGATGAGACTGCTTTAGCTATAGGTATGGGCAAAAGGCATGGTTTTTCGAGGAGCTCAGCAGTGGGAGTTGAGATTGTTCACCTTACAAGAGTCACTTAAGCAATTAACAGCGCAGGATGCAGGTGTTTTTTGAAGGTTCCTATGCTACTTTATTTTGAGACTACAGAAATATAGCTACCTGCTCCAAGGATAATATATATTTCTAGCATTCTCTGCTTCCAAGCTCTGCTTTGTTGAGGTGGAGAAATGCTAACAGAAGTTTGGGTGTGCATCAGAAATGCATTTTATGTCAGAAAGATGATGTTGTGTATTCCACAGAGGATATAAAATCATCTTGGTCAGTATCATAATTCATGCAGGGAAGACTTGTCTAGGTAGGACTACAAGCATAAACTAGAAGAGGGACTGAGGTATTGCTTAGAGTAACACGGAATAACACTGAGTGTCTGTGCTTTGTGTTGCCCAGTGGTATTCCCAGGAAATTCCTGTGCAAATGCCCTGTTACTCTGAGGTAGAGAACATTAGCTGGTTTTTAGAGGATGGGCATTCCTACTATAACATCTGTAGCACAAATTCTGGGGGAAATAATTAATCAGAAAGATGTGGGTATCCTACTCAGAGGCTCATCTGATAAAGTCTAGAAAATTTGGTTGGACCTCAAGTTTTCTGAGTCAACTATCATGTAACTTGCAGTTTGTAAACTTCCCTGAAATCAGTGTAGGTCCACTTAGAACTTACATATCATTCCCAGGTGCTTTCATAAGTTATTTGTACTAACACAGAATAAATGATTTGTACGGTAGCTAAATGGCTCTATGTAGATATAATTGAACTAGTGAATAATGGAAAAGCTGTGTGCTTGTATGCAAGACCCTTTTTTCCTGTAAAAAATTATCTTTGTATTTTTACATCTTGCAGGAAATCAGTGTAAGAAATTAACTTAGGATGATGTGAAACACTGCATAAATCTGTTGTAATAAAACCAGAAGAAACCCAAATAGTGTTTAAAAGATTTCTAATAAATCATTATGGGAATTTGCAAAACTGCAGGTCCTTTATATAATAGCTTGTTATCTTGTCTGTTCCATTCACTTTGTGCCTAAAATGTTGATTCATTCTATGTTGATTGATTCATTTTAAGTGGTCTCAGCTTTATCAAGTATAGAAGGAGGTTATGATTTTGAAAATTACATTTTCACCCTGGCTATTGCTATTCCAAGCAGGAGAGCATTCTGTGCTATGGCAGATTCAGTTAGTTGCTGATGTCACACCCATCCATCTTTTTCATGGGCTCCATCAAACCTACCTGCTGCATTGTAATTAATACTCTGGTATGTGCAGAGGAAATATTTGAATAAGGAAACATCCAATCCCAGTCCTCCATTATACTGGTCCAGTGATTTGGTTAACCTTTTGCCCTTTGATAGGTTTCTTGTTCAATTTTTCTGATTCCTGTCCCTCTTCCCCAATTCCTGAGTGCTCTGTGAAAATCAAAGGAGGGAAATGAGCTTTTAGGGAGATAATTAATTGCCTCTTCACAATATAAGCAGATTGGAAAAGAAGGGAGTGCTCCCTTTCCTGTGTTCTTTCCCTGGATCAATCTTAGTTGTTACTTCAGGGTCAATAGGGGAAGTAATTTAGAGAGGAATACAGGCATTTACTGTTACATAGTTATGGTACATGGTATATGCACAGTAAATAGGATGATTTTGAAATATTAATTGGACTTAAAGTAACAACTTTGTTTCATCTCTGTGTTTTAGGTATCAGTTTTTCTTGCAGGTAAAGCAAGATGTTCTACAGGGCCGTTTGCCTTGTCCAATCAACACTGCAGCACAGCTGGGAGCATACATAATTCAGTGTAAGTTCTCCTGGCCCTCTGAGAGCTTATTTTTTTCAGTCTTACATTGTAATTAATCTTAAGTGGTAACTGAAGACATCATTAACACTTTATGCATTCGTTTCCAAACAGAAGTAGCATGACTGATTTCATTTCAAGAGCTGTAAATAAATGATCATTCTGAATAGATAATGCAGGAGCAATATGAAGTTAACGTAAAGAAGAAACTTTAAAGTCAGTCTGAAGACTCTGCTAAACAATCTTTGCTTTGCTGGGGAATATTTTATCAAGTACTCAAGACTTTATGATTTTGGATTACATGTAGAGTATGACAAAATCTTCGTCAGGAGATTTACAGATTTCAAAGGCTATTGGCAGCCTCGAATGACAAAATCTTGGAAATAAAATATTATTTCAAACATTACATTATGTTAATATGAATGCATGTTTACTTAACAGGAGGATATGATTTGACCTGAAGTGAAGAATTTTCATGTTATTTAGTATTTATCTACATTCATCCACCAGTAGAGATCTTTTCAGAAGTGGATGTTATATCCTGGATGTTTAATATGAAAGGAGCTGTCTGTTATTCTTTTTCCATTCCAAGCTTTTATTCTTTTTCCATTACAGCTCAACATCTATGTTCAAACACAATTGGGAACCAAAAATTTTGTGAAGAGCCATGCTAGGACCTCTATCTGTAATTCGTTCTGTGTTAAATTTAGGTTTGTCTAAAGTGATATGTATCAAGGAAAGATTATTTGTATTATTGGTGTTACAATTGTGACTCAGCACCATTTAACATAAAAAAATAATCCTCCTTTTACATCCATTTTAGAATGACAAGACAGAATAACTTGTGTGTGAAATGGGAATGGGCATAATACAGGATTTCTTGGTGGATTATATGTGTATCTGAAAAGCTAAAATTTCAGACAGTATTTATTTGTGTACAAATACTTTTGAGTTAATTTGCCATCTAAGAAATATGACATATCTTCTGACATATTGTCCTCTGAAAAATTGTTTGCAATGCACATTTCATTTTATGGGCAGACATACCTTCCCTGAAAAAATACTGCAAGTGTGAAGCAGAAAAATATGCAATGATGGTATCATCTTCATTTCATTATGAGAAATGAGCAAAAATACTAAATGCATGCCATTCAGTAATTTTTTAAGGCTTGGTATAGTGTCTTTGTTCCTATAATTCTAACCTCAAATTTGCTGTTGGAAAACAATGAGAAAGTTTATGGGAGAGACAAGAGTTAAAGCATGGCCAAGGTTACATACATTGAGTTGAAGTTAGTCCAGGCACTAGGAAGCATGCATTCTCATGGGCTATATAAAAAACTTTATCCTTGTATTTAGGGCTTGCAGTTGTTCCAAATATGTAAAGACACCTGAGAAATGTCCGTGTCAGACACTGAGCACATAATTTTTATGGAGGTTTTCCAGTGAGATTTCTCAACATCCCTACTGAGCCGATACCTATCTTTTTCTAGCAATGTGATTTCAATATTTTGGAAACAAACATCAGTAATTAGATGAATATTTTCCTTCTTGGCTCTTGAAGCCTCCCTTTGGCTATGTTTTTGGCTATGTTTTTGGCTTAGTGGGCTTTGGATAGAAAGCTCATATGAAGCTTTTTTCAGAGAAACCCAGTATACAGATGTTACTTAGAGTAATAAAAAAATTGAAATACTAACTTTTGCAGAGATGCTCAGATAACTGCAATCACAGTTAAGATCAGTAGATGTGAGTTTTGGCCAAGATGCATATTTATTTCATAATTATGTTACAACATATGAACAGACATGACTAATATGTACAAACTCAGGGTTGCTTCAAAGCAAATTGCATTGGCTATGCATCATGTTCTTTTCTTTAAGAAAAATCTTTTGAAAGCTATTTTTATTTTAAAAGTGAATTTGATATCCAAGAAATACACTGATATTTTATTGAAAAAGGAAGCTTTTGATTCTTCACAAGAAACAGTTACTATTAGAAGACCTTCCCCCTAGGACTGTTAGGTTATTTACCTCCATTTGTATTTCCAGCTTATGTTAAAGTCCCAGCAATAATATAGATCCATTCTGCCACTAATATTGCAGTTTATCATGAGAGCATAGATATTACAATACTAGACTTTTCTTCTACACTTGTTTTGCACGCGCTGCCAAATAATCAATGTCATTGAATTTAAACTTTGCTGACTTGTTCAAAATTTTTTCTAGCCTGTAGAAGCAGTAGGTTTCCTGTCAAGGCTTCTAGCTCTTTCTGGCTCTAAACTTCCATATATCTTTTAAAATGGGCGAAGACAATATTTTCTTGGTTTTATGTGCGCTGATGTAAATAGATCTGTATTCTTTTCCTTTTTTTCCTTTTTTTCTTATGTGTCTGTCGATTAAATTGGCTGTCAGTTTTCAGTTGGAAAGGGGTGGCTGGGCACCAGTAGGCAGATTATAACACAGTTTTTGGTTGAGAAAAAGCACAGGTGACCTTTGTTTTCTCCTTGTGTCCTGTAGCTGAGCTGGGCGACTATGACCCGTACAAACACACTGCAGGTTACGTCTCCGAGTACCGCTTTGTCCCTGACCAGAAGGAAGAGCTGGAGGATGCCATAGAGCGGATACACAAGACTCTGATGTAAGAATTCAGTACTGTTGGGAGCATGGCAGGTAATACCAGACCCAGGGATGCTAGGTAGGTGGGAAGGAACAGGCTGTGGTGCAGAGTGAAGGTTTCTAGACTTGAGGAAAGGACACAGGGAATCCAGTTATACCTCTCAGAAGCAGAAAAGATTTTACATATTGAAGCTATTCTTTTAGGAACTGACTAGGACAATAACTGGAAATGTGAGGTGTGTCAGACCTAGGTATGGGTGTTTCAGAGCCATCAGTTTTAATAAAACGTATGCCAGAAATTCAACCATATGCAGAGCCAAAATAAACATTTACTTGCTTATCTCCAAGTTCATGTTCCTGGTAAGTGTAAAGAAGCTTGTTCTAACAAATCCAAGTTAGGTGCAACTGTGATATAACCATTTATGAAGATGAGAGCAGTAAGGAACTTTTCATGAGGGTGTTCATCATATCCTTTCTCAAGGTATTGCACAGAGAATCAGTTACCCTTCTTGTAGATTTAAATTTCTTGATTCTCTTTTTGTAATGAAGCCACAGTATGGATAAAGGTTAAGTAATTTTTGCCTGTAGCATTGTGTGTTAAGGTTATATGTGTCTTGTTTAATGGGAATAGGTATTAACTCAGTGTCACAGATGTTCTCTAAAAAGTTTTCCAGTTGAAGTCTGTGCCAGTTGCCATGTTGACCTGAGCTTTCTCTTCCAAGGAAGAGAGTCTGTTGTCAGTAATTATTTCTGTGTGGTTGCATGACAGCCTTATACTAATTGATAGGTTTCAAAAAACTTACTACATGTAGTTCTATGAAGTAAAAAAGTATTATTTATTCTCTTCCAGAGAGAGGAAACTGAGTTATAACTAGTTAGTTTGGTTCAGCATTACAGAAGTGGTTTGTGAGAAATTAGATTTGAGATTAATTGCTGTGAACTAAGCAGCTTTCATTTCTCTCTCTCAAGTTTCTGTAGTTAAAAGATTCAGAAGCCAGTGGTTGTGAAGGGAAGTGATCACTGCCATAGCACTTACAGATCTGGAGCTCTGGTACTGTTCTGCTGCTTGGCTGCAGTTGGTTGTCAGGGATCTAGCAGCATCAGAACAGAGAGGAAAGCTGAGTACTTATTGGTACTTCAGCCAAACTGTTACCATCAGCACTGCCAGCTTGGACTTCTGCACAGATGACCACAGTCTCTTCAGCTAAAAAGTTGAAGCTACAATGGCTGAGGGCATCTCAAATTGTCTCATTGACCTGAGACATGTTAGGGACAGATTTCTGATACGGTTTGGAAGAACTCTTTTATTCTTTATGGATACCAGAATGGAAACACAGGGCCTTTTTTGTGTGTTTTTTTTGTTTTGTTTTTCATTTTGCTTTGCTTTATTTTGGTTTCTTTGGTTGGTTGGTTTGGTTTTTTGTTTTTCAGCATGGCTGTGGCACTACATGTACCTTCCTTCTGGTTATGCCAAGAAAAACTGGCTTTGGTTGCAGGTTGCCTCTCAGGTTTTTTTATTTTTTACACTGCAAAATAGCTATTTGGAGATTCAGTAAGGATACAGTTTTTTGAGAAAGTTTCTAAAGCAAGAAAGGTGAGGGAAGAAGATGGAGGGGGTTTCTGACTTTGCTGCCTGCCTGCTGTGATTGTAGTCCCATCTATAAATCAGCATGACAGCTCCAAGGTCAGAGAGCAGTGTGAGGTTACCTGATGCTGTCAGGCATGTCTGGAGGATTAAGCAGTGACTTCGGGGCTCACACATAAGGGAGGAAACACTTGGTGCTGGAGGAAAGATAGAATCCCTCAGTGCAGACAGGAGAGCTGGAGTAGCACTGCTGACAGTACCCATTTCAGACTGTGTGAAATCTGTCACTGACTGGTGCTTGGCAAGTTGGCTGCTGCTGAGTTTTGAATCAACACTTCATGCTGCCAGTGGAGCACAAACAAAGCAAAAATGCCCCTGATATTTAGCTTTAAAAGTAGTTTTTGATGTTGTTTAGGGCCTCAAGTGGCACTTAGGTGCCCTTTGTCCATCCAAAGGAGTGTGTGTGTGCCAGCTGCATGCTGTCACTTTGCCAGCTCTGTCATTCCCACTGGCAAAGACTGCTTTAGTTTTGGAAAGAGTGATGCTAAGGAGAGATTGTGTTTTCACACACAATAAAAATGAAACACCCATTGTACTAATGAGAGTTCTTTCAGTCCCTGACAGTCCTTCATCTCTTCATGTTCTGGCTTCTCCATCTGTTTTCAAGAGGACTTCTACTTCTGGCTTCCATCTGCTTCCTTCAGGAGCTCCAGCTCACATCTTTTCTTCCTTCAATATTTTTGTAAAATCAGTTTTTAAAACATGATGTATTAAAAGTATTTATAAAAACACTCAAACATTTATTTGACATTTTAGCCTTTTCAGAGCCTTCTTTCAGAGGCAGGTGAGAATAGAGGAATAAGTGCATCAGCATTTTTCTAAGCCTGGTCAGTAAGGAAAGACTAACAACAGAGTTTAAATTGGTGTTGTTTTGTAGCACTAATTCAATAATGGGGTAATCCACTTTGCTCAGGACTGGTATTTAGCCTACTTGCAAACTCAGTGAGACAATACAGCCCCTGTGAACATTTTGCTTACATTTCTGAGAGCTACTTGCAAGACTTTAAATTAAAAATCAAGCTTCAGAGTAAATTTTTATAGCAAAAGGGTATAAAAGAAGTGATAGATGTGACATTACTGATGTGCCGAATATCCAGTGTTCTGTGTGTTCTGAATACAGAAAATGAATGACACATCTATGAGGATTTAAAGAAAGGGATTTCTCTTACAAGGTTCAGGTCTGCTGCTTTTCCAGGAGTCCTTGGAGAGAAGAGCACCTGGAAAAGTGGCAGTGCTTCTACACGGATAAGATGAGCTGAAGCAGTCCATCTCCCAGATACAAAGAAGTCATTTAAAATGCCTTTGAATACCTTTAAATACCTATTGCATTCATGCTAGTGCTGCTGTTTCAATGTCTTTGACCTTGGAAGTTCTTTTTTTCTTTGTCAACCATAACACAAAGTTGGGAAAACCTGGATGGTAGCTTCTAGGCTAGAGAGAACAGTGACACAAGGAGCAAGAATGTACATGTTGCAAGACTTTCACAGGTCTTTGGTCAAAATGTTGAATGCCCTACTTCACACCTTGAATTTGAAAGGTAGCACATCCAGAGAAGTATTTCCCGAAGAAAACCAACATTATGAAGTAGGATGTGCATCTTTTTGAGCTGCTGTTTTTACAAGATGAGCTGTATGTTCCCAACAACAGTCCAGTTGCTTTCAGAGAATTATTGAAAAGAAGTGAAAATGAAAACATGGTTTCAACGATTTCAAGCTTACAAAAGAGAATCTTGTTCTTGTATCAGTGACAGATATTAAGGGAAGAGCAAATTAAATTCTGAAGACAAGGCTTTGAATTTATTTAGTTGTTTTGTTCTTTTTGAAAATAAATCCATTGTCAGTAATGTCAAATATGTTCCTACTAGCCAGGATTTTTTCCCTCACCAGTTTTCCCAGTTGTTTCCTGCCAGTGGTACTTTGTAACTGATGGACTGTTATCTGTAGATAGGAAGGCAGGCAGGCAGAATCTTTCAAATGGCTATCTCCTGAGACAGACTCCAAATCTTGTTTTCAACGTTGCCGACCTGGGTACTACCAGCTAGTGTGACTTACTATAGGCAAGATTTTATGAAGAAAGTAATAATTTATCTGAAGCTATGAACTTTGCTTTCAGGAGCTCCAACCCTGCTATGGGGAAATAGAAGCCCAACCAGTCATACTATTCCTGTTTTATTAATAATAATGTAGTTATTGGGAAAAAAGTTATTTTGCATATTGAAGCCTAAGAATGAAATGTGTGAAGTTTGTTTCTGACAGCAAGGAAAAGGTTAACCACTGCATTAGGCAAATATTATATATATGTGATAGCAAAAAAGTCTGTGGTAGAAGACCACTAGAGATCTAGTCTTATTTGGAATAAGAAGTTCAATGTTGAAAAGACAATGATGGTCTAAAAAACTGCTAAAAAGGGCTGCATATGTGTCCAGAAAACTGTATTTATTAATATGATTTATTTTGATGTGTTGATTGGAATTGCAAGATTCTTACAAATAACTGTGTTTACAGGGGTCAAGTTCCTGCTGAGGCAGAAATGAACTACTTAAGTGTGGCCAAATCTCTGGAAATGTATGGAGTGGATCTCCATCCTGTTTATGTAAGTGTTAACTGTGAAAAATAATCACTGCACTAATGTGTGAACAGTACTTAACATAGTTTTGTTGCCACAAAATAACTGGAAAGGGAGCATTACTTAAGAAATGCAAAAGAACACATATTTACAGATGGAGAGGATTCAGTTATTCATACATACAAAAGCTTAATAATTTTCAGATTAAATGCTCTGATTGTGTTACGCCTATAAAAACCAATCAGTTATGTTCTGGATAAAAACAATTCAGATAGAAAAGAAGTAATTTGCACAAGTGTCAGGAGACACAAGTGAGGGTTATTGTCTTAGTTTTTGAAAGAAGAATTTGCACATTACTTTCATTTAAATTATAAGTGTGTCCTGAAACCTTTTCAATACCATTGCAAAAATTAGGGTGGAGTAGCAGTAGCATGTCTAGCTTTTAAAATATTTGTTATCAAGGTTTTACTAAAGATACAAAGTATGTTTCCATTTCTTCCCATGTTGTATCATGCAAGTTGTCTGTCTATTGTTTCCGCCTCAGAAAATCCTTCAATTTCTTTTGTCTGTCAGCATGTATGCTGGGATGAGATCCAAGTCATCACCTGGAGGCTATATGCTCCTGATGGAAACATCTTTCTATCTGGTTTGAATTATTCTGCTTCTGGCAGGTTTTTTTTGGGTTTTTTTTGTTTTTGTTTTTTTTAATAAAAGAAAATCAGGGGTTCAAACGGGGAGAGATAGTTCACTGAGCTAGATGTCAGTACTTTGTAAAATTGCTTGAAAGAAAATAAAGAAATAAAGATACTACCTGAAGATTAAATATGTATTTCCTCTGAAAAGTGTGTAGCCTGCAATTTAAAGTCTCTTTTAATGTACCCTATGGCTTAATAGTATTCTTATCCCAGGCTTTGTTCCCCTCCCACCCATTGAAAGCTGGGGAGTTACTGGAACAAGATCCAACATGATCCAACAAAATCATGTTAAATTAGTACAGCCTGGAATTTTTTTTGCCTCATAACTTGGTTTTGTTGTGCAATTAAATACTTGCCTGGGTAACCTGTGAACATAATTGTTCCTACTTACATTACAACAGCAGCAGAAGCCCTCACTTGAGACTGAAGCTGCACACATGATGACATGCAGTTATTTTCCTCCTTTGGTCATTTTAAAAGTAAAGTTGCCTTTAGCAGTTAATTCACTGAGGAGCATAGGTAGAGCTTACCAGATGTGCTTGACCGTTGCTAGGCCTATAATCACACAGGACACTTTCTCATTGTCTCAAGTCAGTCCCTCTCACAGTTCGTAATTTTACTGTTTATGCTCTTCTAGTTTAGAGCTTGCAAGGCTCTTCCTCATTGGTCAAGTAGGCAGGTGAATGAGCTTTTCCAGCTGACTTTCTTTTAACCTCATGCACTAGGGTTTGCACTCTTTCAGCTGTAAGCTGCTTCTGGTTGAGGTTATTGACTGTAAACTGGGGAGGTGGGGACCTACTGCCACTCAACAGCCGGGCTTTCACCCTGTTGTCTTGCAGTGCAGTCTGAGATTTGTGAAGTCAGTAGCCTGACTTCAGGAAAGGTTTCCTTCGGAGGAGTTGATGAATATGGCTGTTCCCTGCATGCCATAGCCCTTTCTGAACAACAAAAAAAAGAAGCTTGACTCTCCCAAAGGAACTACTTCACTTGGAGGCAGCAGCAGCTGACAGTATTTTAGGAGGGGGAAGGCAGCTGTGTGATTGTATTGTATGGCAGAAAATCACTATTTACTTTCAGCTGAAAGTTGGGATATCTGTTGCGTTCATGCCTGAATAAGGAGCTCTGTTTCTGAGTTTTGGCCATTTGCCAAATAACAAAAATTAATTCAATAAGAAAACAAAAAAGAAGATATTTTTGTTTTTCACCATGATATGAAATTCCCACCCTCCCGCACTGCCATTCTTTCTTGCCTCTTTTCCCCTAGAACTACAGATTTTCATATAGCAGTTTTCATCAGTAGATCAAGTACTATTTTCCCACTTGTACAGATTGTGAAACAGTATATTCAAGTCACCAGGATGAATTTCTCACTGGATCTCACTGATACTGTGATTCTACTTGCGACTGTACAAATGACATAGATTTTTATTTTCTAGGGTGAAAACAAATCTGAATACTTTTTAGGATTAACACCCATAGGAGTTGTTGTCTACAAGAATAAAAAACAAGTAGGAAAGTATTTCTGGTATGTATTATTTAAATGTGCAGTCTGCACCAAGACAGTAACAACATTGTATGGAAGTCCCTGATTTGTGCTATCTATTTGAAAGGTTAATCATAGCAATATAAAAAAAAAAATACACTGAATTCTTAATATTTCTCTGATTATGCAGATTTTAAATTCTTTTATAATCCAAGTATTGAAAACAGTAGATCTCCTATACCATACTCATGCTGAAATGTTTACATATCATGAATTGTCTGCTGACATCTGGGGCACACCTGAAAAATAAATCTTCCTGTGAATTTTTTTTGTCTTTGTATGCAAATGTATTCAACTTTACATTTTATTATGCATGAAATTAAAAGCTCATGAAGTTCTATCTGTCATTTTCTCTCAATATTACAGGCCTAGAATTACGAAAGTTCACTTCAAGGAAACACAGTTTGAACTTCGAGTCCTGGGAAAAGATGTAAGTTTTTGTTTAGGCCTGTAAAGATCAAAAAAATAATTTTAGGTCTAACGAAGGTGGAAATTTAATGTGTCTGTCAGAGTCAATTTGATTTATTGAAATTTACTGTATGAAACAACATGTAGGTGAAGGGAACCTCACAAAGCTGTCAGGCACAAAACAGGCAGCCACATTATATAGCTTGAAACTCATTTGTCAGAGTTTAGCATCACTTTGCTCTTACACCATTTGAGAGAAAGCAATGTTGGTTCCAGTGTGGCAAGGGTAGCAGGTTGATACCAAGAGAGGAGGTTTGAAGATACAGGAAGTAAAAAAAAAATATCTCTTACAAAAAGCATGTGGAGTAGGGAGAGGGGGAGACTGTCAAGAATGTAGGAAAAAAAATGTAATAAAAAGCATAGTTGCAGTCAGATTGTGGTTTTTGCTCTCTGGTTTAGTTACAAGCTTAGTTGGCTGAATCATTTTTTGTAAATACGTTGTATGTCTTTTTGGATCATGACCGTTTATAGTTTCATAAGGACTAGTAGTTTATAGGTTTTAGTAGTATTAATGGGCTGGCAAAAATCCTCTTTTTGTTTATCTGTGTGTCTTCATCTTTGTAATGGTTGTCAGTCTCATCCCTGATTTTTCCAAGACAACGTTTGGCTTGCTCCTGTTGCGGACAGCATTTCTTGTGTCTTTGCAGATATCTTGGCAAATACTTCTTTTGTTACTCCCAAGTGGCTTGTTTATATTTGGTGTGGTAATCTGTGGGAATTTTATTTCTGAAGGTGTGTTTCTTGAAATAGGAGAGTTTTTTTAAAGGCTGGGGAAAGGTCAGGAAAACTTTTCACCATGTTTCATATAAAGAGTGAGTGATAGTTCATGTATAAACAAGTCCAAGTCTGACTTGGAGTGAACTGCTTGGAAGTGAAGCTGTAGCTTCTGTTTGATGCCACATTTCCACAGTTTTTGTTTTAGCCATGTGGAATTGCAAAGGCTTAATATGCTGAGTAGAAAACCTGGAAGGTTTTGGAAAAATTGAGGCTGTGAATATTGATGCTGGTGAACTCTTACCATTGTGATCATAAGACAAACATTTTGACAGAACTTGGTAGTTTCAAGCCTTGACAGGTATTTCTAGGAAATTGTTGAAGAGAACAGTAAGTACAGGGGTGTGTACCTTCATTAAATTCTCCTTTGCAACTTATACTAATCTGAAGTATTTCTAGAGCACTTCATATCCTAACAAGATCAGGAAAGTGTAAAATGGCACAGAAAAATCCTCCTTTTCTTTTTTTAACAGTCTGGGGGTACTTTGAGCAAAATTACATATAGGAATATGCAGACAGTAACCTCAGTCTCTAGATTAAAGTTGTCATAACAATTTATTTTGTTCTATACAGAGGAGGAAAAGCTCATCAGTGTATTTGTATGAATGTATGCTCCAATACTTAAAAAAATCTTATTCATGGATTTATTTAATTATTCTTGTTTTTTTTTTGGAACAAATACTATCACTTTGTCAATGTGACACATGAATATATTATAGGAGAGTAAATATGCCATTTTCACTCCATCCTGCCTCCTCAAATATCACTTTATAGCCCAGGGAATTAATACTTTCCTTGTATCAGGTGTGGTATACCAAGTCTGGAATGTTTTGTGTGTTTCGAGTTAGTTGTAGAGAGCTTCAAAAGAGATTGAGGAGGTGTAGAAATAATGGGGACTTTCCCATGTCTTTAAATTGAACTTTACGGCATAAAGTGAAGGAGCTAACACCATGTAACAAGTAGATTATTTCTGAGTGAACCAAGTGCTTTGAGTGAATTATGTTTTCCATATGTTGTAAAAACTCTCTGCAAGGTGGGTTTTGATCCATGTTTCCACACACATCAGCCACCCTTATTCACACTGACTGTCACCTTTCACTGCTCATAAAGAAGAAACTGCTGGTGCCTTTGGTACCAGCAAAATGTTGCTCTTCCCCTGGATGGAGACTTTTGCTAACTTTTTTATTGTTGCTTGCTGAGATTGGTGTGAAATTTTTTCAATGATGCCAGGAGAATCTGTGTTCTTGAGAAGATGACAGTTTAAATGTACAAGTCCATGTCTTCAGACTACCTAACCCCCACGCTGTTGCATGTCTATGTCAGCCAAACCCACGGCTGCTCACTTTCTTATTTACATTGCTTCACTTTTCATAAACTTGATGTTCACTGAGCAGAAAATATTATTGCTTAGTGACTTATAATCACGTAAGTTGCTTTGGCTTTTCTGTTTTATAGTGTAACCTCTTGTACTTCTTATTATCTCTTCCATGAGAATAATTCCTGTACATTTAGCTGCCTCATATTTTTTTTCCTGCACACATGTTGTTATTGTGTACAAGTATGGCCATCAGTATTTTGGTTCTATCTTTCACAACTTTGCTTGTAGTATATGTTTTCTCCCCAAGGCCATTGCTGTTGCCCCTTCATAAACAAAGTACTGTCTTTAATATTTGGCCATCCATGGACATGTGAGACTGAAGCTCTTTTTCGGTGGGGTTAATAATTGAATCAGGATTTCATTGTCCCCCTTCGTGAATCCATGCCGTGAATTCTGAATTAGGTCTTTCCTGGCAACCCTAAGTATCAGCATGAAACTGGAAACCCTTCCCCTGCAAGGACTGCACATGTTCACGTTACCTGAACTGACAAAAAATTGCCAAGAATTTTTGGAGATAAAAGAAGTTTATTTCTCAGAAAACTGAGAAATTCATCTAATGCCTGTGCACAGTTCCTGGCAGCATATCTGTTGAGCAACCTTGCTGGAAACAATCCAGTAACACAGGTGGCTGCCTAAGCCCTCCCCTCTCCACCAGCAAAACAGAGCTTGATCACAATGGATGCTCTATGTGGAAGTGAGTAGTGGAAGGGGTGCCCAGCATACCCCCTGTGTTTCCCCACGTGAGGAGCATGGCATGCTTCCTATATTTCTGTCTCAACCAGAGACATGAAAGGAAACAGAGAAAAATACACTTTGATAGACTGTGTAGGCTGGGAATGTAAATGTAATAATAGGCAGGAGTGAGAGACGTGGAGCTTTTTTGCCTGTAGGTACCAATTACTTTTGTGCTGTTCCCTGCACCCTCATGCTGTTTTGTGTAACTGTGCCTTTTACTTTCGTTGCTCTGTGCCTGAACATGCACACAAATTATTTCATTCCTTAGCAGGGTTTATGCAAAAGTTCTTATTTTTCCTGTTTCACAAAACAGAAATAATTCAATGGTCAAAACACTTGCTTTCCATCGCTTTTGCTGTAAGAGAAGGATCTTTTTGAATTCCAAAATTTTTATTTCAAGAGATCTTCAAATTTGGGTATTTTCAAGTCAGAACAATCTCTCAATCTATGCAGTTAAAAATGATTTACACATTTTTGTGTGTTCCTCTGCAGTCTTCCATATTCAGATGAAGATGCCTCCCTCAGCTGAGTTCACAAGGTGAAATTGGTAATAACTCCTCAGGAGCAATACCAACCACTGATGCAAGTCCAAAGTACATAATCCTCCCCATTTTGTGTGGCTGAAACTTGTCTAAATACAATATTTTGTGTTCTTTTAAGTAGTCCAGAAAACACTGTAAATATACTTTGTCTTTTTAATCTGCTTTTCATAAGTATCATAAGTCTGAAAAATAATTATGTTAATAAGGTGTACCCCTTCTTTTCCTATTAAATATTGTATTCCGTCTTGAGTTACAAGTTCCAGCCAGGAACTTCTAATGTGATTTATTGTTCCTGCAATTTCTTGGGAAGATTGAACAGGATTTGAAGATATATTACTCTCAGCATTAAGTCCAATTTATCGTATATGTAGTTTCCAGACAAAAATAGCAATTTGATCTTTCTTATGGTTAAAGGATTGCAAATGACTTTTGCATTATTTGTATTTGCACCCACTTAACTCTGAGTGATAGTAGAGGGTGGAGGTGATACTAATATGTCATATTGAACAGTTTTGGCTTGTTTTGGCTGCTTGGGGGTCTTCTTGTCTTTTCTTAATTGCTTTCTGAGCCATCATAGAAGAACTCTAAGATAGTTCAAGGCCTGCATAAAATTAAATTTACTGACACTGAGGTGATACTGTTAGCTTTCTTGTTTTCTAATTCTTCCTTCGTATGTTTGAATTACTGTAATATAAAGCTGACATATGTTTGTTTCAATGTTGACATGCAAATGGCACAGCTTTATCAATTTTATTTGCCAGCTTGGTATAATGTTCCTAAAGATTGACTTTGAGTAACCAGAAATTGTACACTATTTGTTACATAAGCTGTGATTTGTCAGCATATGTCAATATATAAAGACAGAATACTTCCTATTGGAATTAAAAGCTGATGGTACCCAGGTATGTGCCTAACCTGGCAAAGAATAATGTTCGAAATAGGAGTTTCAGAGACAGTGTTAATAGTTCTGTTACAGGTGCAGGTGTAGTATGTGAACATGCAGTGTGCCCTCCTTATGTAGCATTAGTGCTCACTGTGACTGAGAGGAGTGGTGTGTGTGCTGGCACTGTTCCAACTGTGGTTTTGGGATTTTCTTCTTCATTTTCTGCGCCTGCAATGCTGGGAGCCCAAAAATATCTTGTAAATTAGGGTAATTAAAGCCTGCTCTGAATCAGTGGTTCTTGAATAATTTTTGCTCTGTGCGGGGATTCCATGCTTCCTGGAATGCATGTAAATCTACTGACAATGCCCTCTTATCCTGGGAGTAATCCATGAACTTCAAAAACAAGGGATCTTCTGGCCCCCAGAGGGAAGAGCTATCATTTTAAGTGCGTGTCTTCTCTCCCAGATGGAGCTGAGCTGGCCCTGCCTGGGAACTGAGCTGGCTGGGCATAAAGCAGTTCTGAGCCTTTAAGCTGTGTAATCAGGCTGGTGTGGCAAAGCAAGCTGGAAGCTGTTTGCCAAGCTCTCCTGAACTTTGTGCTAGTCCCAGGGTTGTTCTGTGCTTGGGTGGAGCAATGACCCCTCTGACTTGTTTCCTTTGAAGGGTTTTGTAACATGCTTTCAACCTTTCACCTGAGAGGTGTGGATATTAGGCTGTAGCACTGTTCCTATTCCCAGCTCTCTAGTGGAGATCCTAAAGGTCTTTCCAGATCAGTCTTCTAGCTGGTCTGGAAGCCAGCATAAAACAGGGAAGTGCTTCAGTGCCACCTGTATATAAGCTTGTAGTGTAGACAAGCTATCTACATCCACTATGCTAGTCTGTCTTTCTCCTGTAGGTAAAAATGGTGGTGAGGTTCTAGCAGCATGAGCTGTAGCATGTTTTGGAGACTGCAGGGCAAGTTTACAAAGCACCTAAAAGGAGATGGATATGTAATGCCCATCCTCACATTTTTTCAGTGATTGCCTTTTTCAGGGTTAGGAGGAGGCAGTCCCACATTTTGAGGGGTGATTATTGCTGGAAGGGTCCCTTTGCAGCCTCTGGTCCCATTATCCTGCCCCTCCCTTGCAAGTCACAGGTGGGATTGAAAATAACAATACAAAATTACATGGTTTTCTACTTGTTTGATCAGCAAAATGGACTTCCTGAAAGAACAGACAAACACCAAGATGGTTCCAAGGAGAGAGATCTCCAGAGTGTGCAGACAGCCAGGACTGCTCTGGAAACAGTTCATGATTTACAATGCCTCACCTTTAGTATGCTGGGCACACTGAAAGCAGTAGGATGAGTAGCCAGGAGAAGCTTCTGAGGCACCAAATAGTGCTGAATGACTTTGGAAGTGTAATTTCCTATAAATCATTAGTAAAATTACTATAGGTCTTAGTTTCTTTTGGTTTAGATATATGAGAATAATAAGCAAAATACCCAGCTAACACTCACTGTAGGAAATGTTCAAAATGCGAAAAATGTTCTTTTATTGGAAACAAAAGGTCATGGTCTTAACAGGCAATTCCATCCTTGTGAGTGGTGTAACAAATTTGTATATTTACCTATACAAATCAATTCATTCCCTGGGGTAAAAATGTTAAACCAGAAATGTATCGATGTTTTCAGTACTACTTCCTTTTTATATAAGCATTTTTAAATTGTCAAGGTAATCACTACCCTTACAGGCCTTAAATAGTTCTGAAAGGAATATAGAGGAAGTCCTAAACCTGGCTGTGCTGTAAGCAGTGTTGTACTGGACTTGCTTGCAGTAAGTTACAGAATCCTTCTCAGATAAGCTGGGAAACTGTGTAAGAATTATGAATTGTCTCTCCTTTGATGAGGATGAGTGTTTTAGGCGTTTCTTCCTCTCTAGTAAAATTTAATTGTGCTATTGTGTTATTGCAAGCATCAGTTTTGAGGCCATAATTTTCAGATGTGGTTTTCCTTCAAATTCAAATAAATAAGCCTGGGTGTCTTATCAGAAGACTTGTTGGTCTGTTCATGATTTTTAGGCAACTGTTTAATTTTCCAGATCCATAACATTTTGGTAAATTGAATCTGTAGCATTATTCACACCCCTGGGCCCCCCTTTTCTTTTTTAACCCTCCCTGAGTGCCACTGATTGCTGAATACTAAATTTATATGTTTCAGCATCATCAACATTTTTCTTACCAGCTAGGGTGAATTTTCTTCTACTTTAGAAAATAACTCCATCATATGATGGAATCAGTAATTTTTGCTGGTCCGATCTTTCTATGATATGGCAGTGCAACTATATGGGCTGTCTTATTGTCACTTAATGTTTTTTATGTGTTTTCGTGCTGTTTCTTCTGTGTATGGGCAAGTTCTAAAACTGTAACTTTAAGAAGACAAAATATACAGATAGAACTTTTTCCCCAACAGGAATCTGTCATTGAATGCCAGTGGCATTCAAACTGGTCCAACAGTAAGATATGGCAGAAACACCTTATTTTAAAAATTCTCTTAAAAAAAAAAAATCATACCTGGCTTCTCTCTGCCCCTCCCTTCCCACATGCCAGAAACTCCTTCCTTTGAGATTATGTAATTAAATAAATTTAAGTGCAACAGAGGATTCTTTGCCTAAAAGTAGGAGTGAACAAAGAAGGAGCAAGACCCTGCGTATTAAAAGTGAGTCATTGAGTTTTTTCCTAACAGAAGCTAAACTGACTCATCATATGGCATTAAGTTTGCAATACTACAGTTTAATATTATCCTTTTGAAGATGAGTATAGTTGTGTGGGTTTATATGAAATCATATTAGATGACAGTCTGATATAGAAATTGTAATTTAAATCAAATAATGAAGTCAAAATCTACTTATCTGCTATGTGCAAAATAAGCAAACGTAAAGTACCACTTTACATGTTTTCTTTAAAACTTTTAAAATGTAAAAATACATTATGATTTTTGAGTGGATAGACTCTTGTTTCTAGCCATCACAGGAGAAACAGCAATATTGTTACTCTGGAAGACTCCAAGATAAACTGATTTTTCTCCTTGACTATTTTAAAGATTTTTCAGGAAGCCTTTACTTTTCATGAATTAGACTTATTTTTGCTATAAGTTAAACCACTTGTGAATCCTGCAGAGAGATGATGATCCCTATCAAACCTGAGGGACTTTGGGAATATATTTATGGGACCAATGTGCAACAAAGTCATTTTATGATGTACACAGCAGTATCCAATGAATCCTAGGTTTCAGCATTTTTGGTGGCCATTATATCTTACTGTACTACCTGTATTCTTCTCTCTTGCCACGGAGAGTAAAATGTGCTTTTGGTGGAAGACTAGAGAATTATTTTAATTGCTTGTCAATTCCATGGAACTGCTCCAGCCAGACATTTAACTAAAACAAGGCATGGGAGAAAATAAGCTCATGTGTATGTTTGCAATATAATTACTTTTTTTGTCAGAGAATGAAATATCTATTTTTCTAACCACAGGTGTAAAATTAATTTTTACTATTACTTGTTTCAAGGTGAAGGAAAAGCTGCTTGAGGAGGTAATTTGTGGTTTTGTGATGCTGCTTGACAGCTGTTAATAGAGATATGACTCGCTTTTTGTTACAGGTGAAATTTTGAATTCTAGAGAACATAGAGAATTAATTCACAGTTCGCAAGGTGCCTACAGATAATAATAAACAATAATAAATGAGGAGGAGGAGAAACTTGTCTGAGGTCTTTACTTGTGTGTGCATGGCACCGCAGAAGTGTAACTAGCGCAAGGGTGTAGATTACCTGAAATCAGCTGCTGAGGGTGATGTGAATCACACCTGCTTTGTAACTCACACGTTGGTGAAATGGGTTGAGTCTCAGTTTTGTTACAGCAGATGTCATACCATATTGACGTCTCACACTGGCATCACTAGGACTGCTCATTCTTCGTGCAAATCACAACTGAAACACAAGCACTTGAGTTCACCAAATGAAAAACAGATGGAAGGGTATTTTTTGTGAACACATCTGAGTGTTTAGCTTGTTGAAAAAAACCAATGTGATGTGTCTGTTGCTTCTCCTTTTCTGTTGAAAGTATGTTATAGTTTGTACATCTTTGCCAGTTTCCAGAAATCAGCTTTTAAGCTTTGAATATTCTTTTGTTGTGGCTGTTGTTGTCTTCCTTAGGAGATTTTTAGGTGGATTTTAAAACTTTCCACTTTTTCCCAGCATTTTGAATTATTCTGAAGTTAGCTTTTCTTAAAAGAAAACCCTTCCCTTCTGGTTTTTTTTTCCCCTCAGGTTTACACTGGTCCTTTTCTACGTGTATGTTTTGTGTGTTTCCTATGTCATTGCTTCATATTAGTTTATAACAGATCTTAAGTTCCTTTCTTTCATTTATTCTTGCCTTTTTTTATACTGCTAACCAGAATATTTTTAATTGACATCTGAGCTGCGGTTTCAGAAAACTTCAGAAATATAATTTTTGAAAGAAAAAAATCTGTGTTTTATTTAGGAAAAAAAGCTGATATGTATGAACAAGAATGAAGGAACACGAGTGTTTCAATAATCTCTTTTCTCTATTTTTCCAAAAGAAAACCACTTTTAAATGAAGAATTCTACAGAATTATAGAACCTACTTTTCTTTGTGCTGATTTCTTTTCCTGCATGGACTGACATGCACTGGTTGGTTTTATGTTCAGTAAATGGGATTCACTTCAATGGCAGGATCCGCCCTACAAATATTCATTTGTTTTGTTTTATCTTCAGTGCAATGAAACTTCCTTCTTTTTTGAAGCACGTAACAAGGTCACATGCAAACATCTCTGGAAATGCTGTGTAGAGCATCATACATTTTTCAGGTGAGTGATGCAGAAGTTAGGCTGTGTTTTCCAAAGGGCCACTACACTGAGTGAGAGCCTTATTGTACCTGCAGAGTGGTGTAACAAAGGCTTGCTACCTAGAAACATGTTTGTGCTCTTGGTTATAGAATGCATTTAAAAGCCAACAGCTTTTCTTACAGTGATGTGAAAAAAATGTTTTAAGATGGGGTAGTTTATTGGTTTATTTTGCATTGCATTCTTTTCTAAACAGTACTTCAAATAGCATTTAGTAGGCTTTATCAGAAAAATTCACAAGTGTATATGGCAGGACTTAAGTCGCCATCTAGATTTTGATGTATTTAACCATCAGATTTTCTGTAGCAGCACTGACTTGAGGGAAGCCTTTGGAATTCAGACATTACTATTTTCTACAGTACACAGAAAAAAAAATTAAATATATATATATATATAAATCCATTGAATTTCCATAACATTTTGCTTTTTTGATGAGGTGTATAAAATCTTCCCAGTACTGCACATCTCAAAGCACTAGATTTAACTGTTGCAAAAAACATCAGGAGAAATCTGCTAGGGTGTCTAATTGGGAACTGGTGGATGGAATCCTCTGGGCTGCCTTTAGCAGTGCTGTAAATGAGTGAACTGAGAGTACCTCCTGCAGTCTCACTACTGTGGCAGGGTGGGTTTGCCTTCTCCCAAAATTAGGTGAAAGGCTGCTGCTGCCAGCAATTTACACTTGACTGTGAAATAAAGAGGTGTGTAGTCAAAATAGGGGAGACAAACGGGTGGCTTTGGGACACTCTCAACCCTGTAAGAGTCTGTTCAGAGGTAGATATGAAGAGGAACTTGCAGAAAAAAAAATTTTTTTTGAGCCCAAATTTGTATTTTTTTCTTGAAAGGGGACTATAATTCATACCTATCTATGCAACTTAATCTGTTATTTTGTTTTTCAAACGACACAGGGTGCCAGAGAATGAATCAAACTCTCTGTCAAGAAAAGTCAGCAAGTTTGGATCCATAGGTTATAAACATCGGTACAGGTGAATTTTTTTGATTGTTTAAACTTCGGTTCATTCCTTCTTATTCCTTTTCTCCTCTTTCCTTCCAGTGAAAGAAAACCCCCACCCGGAACATGGTCCAGTATAGTTCTGAAGACAAAGGATGAATCAGGGCCATTTTAACAGACTCTTCTTGGGAGTCTGGCAGTTTTGGGACAAATATAAGTTTCTTCTTCAGATCCTCAGAATTGGTTGAGGCCTGCTTTACTGTAATCAAAGTGGGAACAGCTTTGACAATTCTTTAAGTCATTATCTCCTGTAAGTCCTGAAATTGTGTTCTTGTCCTAAAGAGGTTTTCCTGACAACTGAGGAGTACCAAAATGAGGGTATATCTTTTCTGAGTTGAACGGGTGACAACATTTGATGAACGTTCAAAGCTCTAAACCTTGAAAGATGAGTAAACTTGAAATTAAGAATGGATAAGGAGCACTTTTTCCACTATCATGCAAGAATTAAATGGATCATAATGAGTAAGGTTGATAATCATTGGTTAGGCAGGTCTTTGTCACTTTGCCTATTTCATAATCCAGATTATGTGAGTTATCACACTCTCTGGCATGATCCAGATTCTCCTTGCTGTGGATAACAGGACACTGATTGTCCTGCCTTTTGTGTTTGTAGTAGATCCTGGCCTGCATTGTCTCATCTGGAATATTGGGTAGGAGTTCACTGGGTTCCTGCCAGAATAGCACAGATGAATTGGACCACTTCAGCAGATTGGAGCAGGGCACTGGTGCTGGGGAGGAGAAATCTTTGTACTGGCAACAACTTTCCAATCAATTGGAAAACAACATGCCATGAAGCAGCTAACTATGTTTGAGCTATTGCTGTTGGTGGTGCAGTTCAGTTTGTCTTCCTCTTTTAATAAATGTAATGGGTGTTCTGTGATCAAGCTTGCCATGTTGGGATGATGGCAATAACTGACAACTTTGGTTGTCTTCCCTTTTTGCCTTTGTTCCCCATTGTAGCACCAGAAGCAGTGACAGTATTGTGTATCCGTACACATCATTAGCTCAGAACAGAAACCATAATCCCACTGTTTTTTTGTGTAAGTGGGGAGACAAAAATATTTTCATTTGTCCTGTGGTGTTGTGATGTTCTGGATTTTTTTTGTGTTTTTTGTTTGTTTTTTTTGGGGGGGAGGGGTTTATTTTGTTTTGTTTTTGATAAATCTTTTCGGTACTTCTCATTATGTCTCAGACAGTTTTCAGGAAGACACTTTTTTCATCTTAAAAATTGGATGCTTTGGAGGTCTTAGTAGGGGTGGAAGGTCCTATTACCAGGTGTTTGTTAAAATTGCTTCTGGAATTTGCAGGACTGCTCATGATTGCTAAACTTAAAAGTTGAGCACAAGAGTTTTCTGGCTAACTTGGGAGCATGCTTTAAACGAATTAAAAAAAACCCACATCAGTGTGATGTATGGTTTGGATTTGAGAATATTAAATTCTATAATTCTTTTATAATTTTGAAAATATTAAAATTCTGCAGTGCTTACTACTTGTGAAGGGCTATTGGCAAAAATACTATCAGTATTTCATGGAATCTATTCACATAATTCAGAAAATCTACATATGTAATTCCTGTATAGTTACTTGGTAGTTTCTAGTACAATAGCTTTTACTTTAAAATCATCAAACTTCACATGTTAAGGGATTAATGGGTGACAATTACTTCTCTTGTGTAGTAAGTTTGCAGGCCCAATATGGAGTTTTGGGGAGGAATATGAATTTTAGATTTTTATTATGACCACTCTATTCTGCTTAGTCACACTGAGAGGAACATTAAAATGACTATAAATGAATTTATTTAAACTTTATAATTATTGTGCAGTGAAGAAATACCTTATTGTAAACAAGAATCAATTTGTTGTCATCCGGGGCTGGGCTAGTGAGAGTCCTTTATTATAGTTTATTTTGCAGTCTTTTAGGCTGTCATTCCACATGCCAGAGGAGTAGCCCCTTACTGCCTGGAACTGAAGAATATTAAATATTTGTAAACAATATCAAATACATTTTCCTAGGAGGAAAACTTACAGAAAAAGTTCGGGAAAAATTATATTGCTTAATAAAGTTGTATGTTAGAATATTCTGGATTAGAAAAGGTTGTGCTATCTTAAGCTATTCCTGACAAACCAACGTTTTGTTTTAGTGGCTTATCTCCACTTGAAAATGCTGAAAATAGGAATGGTTGGCACAATCCGCTGATGATTTTTCAGAGACTGATTCAAAACAATATTCAAGGTAGCGCTACTCAACAGGAGAACCAGAGGTGGCATGACAAGTTAATAGCTTTTTTTTTTTAAATTTTCAGTCTAAGGGTCCTCTTTGATAACTTTTCCAAGTGTTTTCTCATTATTTTATTGTGTTTTGAAGTGGCAAAGCATCTTTGGGAATGATGAGAGACCCTTCCGTGCAGCTTCCGCGGCCTGACCAGAGCATTGAAAGAAGTCGCAGCAAGACTTACCCCAAAAGGACACAACAGACAGGTAGATCCTTCTCTGCTGACCTGGGGCAGATGTCTTCTTTTTTTGGTTCATTTTGTCATCATGAGGTGACTCAGAAATGCTGCAGTGTCCTTGAAGATCTCTGAATGGATTGTTTTTCCTTAGATCAGTATTTATATCTAAACTTAATAGGATACAAAATCTCCAGCTTTCCAGATATAACAAGTTACTGAGGATTAAAGAGGATAAAACCCCATGTGTATAGGTCTGATGTAAAGTTCAAAAGGGAGGTTTGAAAACAGGCAGTGAGAGCATGTTTTTTTCTCTATCCACGAACGAATTTTCTATCTATGTGTCTTGGTTTGTATCCCATTGTTTGGCCTGTTTGACCCAAGGTGCCACTTTTGTGCATCCTCTTCCCATTTCAAGGACAGTATGCGTTTATTTTGGTATTAAGTGGAACAGAAGCTAGTGCCATGCAATTTTAACATGCTTTAGATGTGTGAGCTGGAAATCTGTTCTGCACACAGAAGCTGTCATGGCAAGCTGGAAGCTTTTACAGGTGTTAGAGGAGATAGGGTTAAGCTTGGATCACAGAAGTCATGCCCTAGATAATGGATGCTTCCTGAAACTTAGTAATAGATCTGTCAAGCTCTAGGTCCACATATGATTATATGGGTATTGCTTAGCTTCATCTGTGACAGAAGGCGCACATAGCTCAGTCAAACTTGTGCATGAAGTTAAGCACGTGTATGTGTGTGTTTCCTATTTGAGAAAAAACTTGTCTGGGCTTTAAAATGTAAACAATATCTCTCTTTTATCGTGGTTTAATATGCCACTATAGAATTTGGGAACCTATTTTTAAAAAGACAGCATATATATACCTCTGGAAACCTCCAGTGTTTATCCTGAATATGGTCTTTTGTCTTTGATTTAGAAACAAAACTGATGTGCTCTGGCTTTTAGCTGTGGTGGCTCTTGAAATGTATAATAATTAAAAATATAACCTTGGAAAACAGAGGCAGTTTACAACATTGTTGAAAACGTTATTTTATTTTATTTTGTTTTATTTTGTTTTGGTTTGTTTTTATTTTATTNTTTATTGTATTTCATTTTATTTTATGTAAAAAGAGAAGAATTGCTTTGCTTTCTTATTCTGATGTGTTTCATTGTGTGTGCAGTTTTAAGTGGGTTTCTGAGAGGACAAGAAGCTGTTCACTCTTGAATCTAATGACTTAAAAATTTTGTTCAGCTGGATTGTCCTGTTCTTAGGGCAGCAGTACAAGCCGAATAGCATTTCCTACCTCATTAGTTCCTGGTTCTGTTTCAGGAAATTTGTGTGGCTATTTATCAGCTAAAACTCAGCTCTTGGTTCAAAATAATGTTTGCCTTATCCCAGGCAGTGAAGGTTTGTCTGTGTTGCTGCAAGGCTGTGCATGTGTTGTATCTGTTGATTTTATTTGCAGTCTCTTTGGCTGGAAATGTGAGGAAAAACGGAAACCTTCCCATACTTTCTTCTGCTAATGTAATGTGATGCAAAATTCTTTGAGCAGCACGTGTTTGCTATTTTGGTGGCTTTAAACACTTTCTCCTACTTTAAAATAAAATGTCTGCTTTTCCACCATTTTACTTACATGTAGTTGTGTAATCTCATTCATCTGTATTCTTTTTAAATTTAGCTTAATTGATTACCCATATGTTCCAAGTGTGCAGTCATATTCCTCTGGGGCAGATGTATTAACAGAGATGATACTAATGTTAAATGAATTTGTTTCATTTCCCACTCAAAATATAGGCTAAGGGAAGAGAGCTATGTCTTTCAAATGCCATATTTCCATGTGAATAAGCATATTTTCTCCTTTTTTTTTTTAATTTTGTGTTTGCTGTTCACAATGATAAACACTGAATACTCTTCCTCCATTTAAACAGGCTTTCAGAAGCTGAATGAAGACTAATGCTGCTTCTCCTCACTATGATAGTCTATTGCATAAAATACTTTTCACCAAAAGTTGTTTTTAGATATAACAAAATCCATTTCACACAATAAATCAAGAGTATTTGGCATATTTTAAGCATTAGTTTTTAGGCTATTTAACTTGCAATTTAACCTGGTTCTCTAATAAATTTTACGAGCTATGTAAAAGTTTCCCTGACTAAAATGTTTGGGAAAACAGAATTACATTTCTTCTTAAAATAAATATTCATTTTGCATAATGACATTATGCAGATGGTCATCATTGATGGCTAATCCTTTGTTTTTCATTTTCTGTTTGTAGTATGGTGTATTAAGGTTAAATATTACTTGTCCAACATTTTAAACAGGGTGATTTTAGTTTTGCAAAATCTTAAGGTGTTTTTTGTCAAATACCACTTTAATTTGGATCTGGCTGGACAAATTCTTATAATTTTTTTTTTTTTTTTAATGAAAGTCAGGTTTCCATTTACTCCTCTGAATCCAACAAGTCACAAAGAGCTCATATCAAATAACTTCCCTTCACCTTCTCTGAGTTCAGCATCTTTCTTCATCAGCTTATTTTCCTTTTTATCTTTTCTTGAGACTGCAAAGTGAAATGTATTAAAGACTTCATTTTTGCAGCCACTGAAGTTAGCCTTTTTGATTTTGTTTAATCCTTGTTTTTAATCTATTGGTACCAGTGATGGGATCAGCCACAGCAGTGGTTTTGGGGACAGTTAGAACAATTGCATGATAGCAATTGGCATTGCCTCTGTCAGATAAGTGTCTATGAAGTGTTAAACCTCTAACCTCTGACATTAAAACCCTTTTCCTTGTTGCTTCTTTTTGTGTACATATTCTGGTGTTATAAATATAGTATGTGCTTTTTATATTTTTTTTTCTGTCACCTGAAGGTAGAGGTTAGTTATTGCTAGCAGAGCTGAGCAATATTTGTCTCATTGGTCCACTAAAGTACACTAAAGCCCTTAGGACTGCAGACACTTGGTGAACTCTGGGTTAAGAGCTGGAGCAGGTGCCAGCCAAAACAATGGTAGAAAATATTATTTCTGTTTTCAGTAAAAATAGTTGTGGTTTAACAGAGATTGAAGGAGATGATACTGTTGACAGAGAAAAACTATTTTTTGTGTATAAAAGCCCCTGCCATTGATTATTTCCCCTGACAGGATGAACAGTGCAAACCTTTTGGCTTTAGCATGGCAGATTATTCTCCTAGAATACAGATTGCAATGGTTTAAAATACAGTAACCTCCATTTTGTCACTTGTTTGATACATTTCATATCTCAGTTATTCTAGGGCTAGTGGAAAAATCATATCAGGAAACTTTAATGGCTATGATTGTATATTAGATTCATACTGTGTTTTTATGTCAGTGCATGGGGTTTTTTTCTGTATGTTTAGGCTGGTATTCAAGTTGGTGTTCATTTGAAGAAAGAGTTTTTTGTTTTGTTCTGCCAAGCCTTGTGAGTGAGATAAGCAAAACTTGTTTCATTTGCTTATTTTTCCCCTTTCAGCTGAGAGAGAATTACAGTTGCATTTTGCTCTGCTTGCAAATCATAAACTCAAACATGGAACAGGATCCCTGGCTGTTCTATCTTACTGTCTTAGGGCCAGACATTCTGATAATGTCCAGCTTTTGCAGAGTAGGGCAAAAATGTTCACTATTCTTTTGGCTGAACATGAAAAGCTCCTTCGGAACATCCTCTGAGGACAAACATTGATGTGATCAGACCTGTTGCCGTGGGCCTGAGTTCATTCAGTGGTGGAGAACGTGTTGCTTAGGGTTTGTTGATGTTTGGTAACTGAGGACTTGGTTTTTCCCTGCGTTTGCACACTGGGTAGTTGTATAAATGAGTAAATAAGTAAAGTACGTGCTGCCATTCTGATTTAGAAGCCAGGTGGAGAACTGGGTGTGGGTATTACAATCTTAGTGTTATATGTATTGTGATAATTCCTAAGCAATCACATTTTGCCACAGATGCCTGTCACTATGCTACTAGTAGCCATGATAGGTAGAACTGTTGGTCTGGCCCAGTCAAAGTCTTTTCCCAGAAAATTGTAAGATTGGGTTTGAAAGTTAGATTTTTGAGAAAATGGATTTTGGGGTGATTTTATCTGTTTCATAATTTGTATACTTTGAGCTTTATACTTAAAAGTTTACTTAAAATCCAGTGTTTGGCAAAAGGATGGATGTGATTGCTTCCGCATTTCAGTCATGGGGCGTGAGATGAACAAACTCTTGAGGCTACAGGCTTAGAAACTAACAAGAAAAACAGCCAATATCACAAAGTAGGCTGTGCTGGTGTAGACATATTGAAGTCCATTCATTTTTGTAGGCTCATAGTAGCCCAGGGTACAAAGCATGAGCTCTTGTTCCATGTTTTCCATTTGGTCACACTATCTGCTGCTCTCATGACTTGGTTTAAACACAAACACTCCTTCCAGATAACATCAGTTAAGTGGCTTTGCCTAATAAGAAACAGTCATGACAAGCTAACTACCTTGCCAGGCTGATATGGTTTTGGACGCTTGAGTTTTAAAAAATGTAATAGTTGGCTCAAATTAAATGGACAAATCAGTGTTGAGATGGCTGTAAAAGGGAATTAGGTGTGTGCATTCACCTCATTGGAAAAGTTCAGTGCAGTGCACTCAACCTTGAGAGTACCTTATCAAGCTAAATGTAAACAACCAGGGAAACCATCCACAAATGAGATGTTCAAGATTTCTGCCTATCTATGGTATTTTTGTCAGGCCTATTGCCTTGGCAAACAAAAACCAGTGAAATACCTAAGTTTGTACAATAGGGTTAGGGCTTGGACAGTGTTTTTGGAGTCTGCTCTTTTATATTATATAATTATACAGAGGTATATGTTGGTAGAACAGTACTGTAGTCAGTAAAAGTGGAACATATTTGGAGACAATAATTACAGTTTCTGTAAGTGTGGACAGAAAGCCCCTGATTAACCCACCATGACCTGAGGTGACGGGGTGCCTGCAGAATGGTGTGGATATTAACAAACATAGCAAATGATCACTTCTGGAGGTGTCTATTACTTTTATATCATCTGACCCTTAGCTGTTTTTCTGGCAGTTGCTATGATACGTTTTGGAACACAAGGGTTTTTTACTCCATTAAGTGTGAATTAATTACTCCATTTCTGTGACTTAATGAAAAACCGCCTCACAGAGGAATATGTACTGAGAATCAATAAGTACTGAAATCAATGCCTTTGTTTGAAAAAGTCATATATTTGCTGATTTCTGCAGAAGACTGACAAATCTAACCTGTAAGAGAACCAAATGATAAGCAGACAAAAAATGATGAGCCTTAGAAAATCTCAAGTATTTGTGTTGATGTAGAGAGTCCAGAGACTTTGTATGCCAAAGGAGTGGTATGGGGAGTTGAGGGAGATTGTGAAGAAATCCTGTCTCTGAGGCTGAGGAGAAAACTTACCATGCAAAATCTTTTCACAGCTTAAATTAAGATATCACATTTTTGTAGTAGCCAATCAAAATGGTTTGGGGTTTGTACTACTATATTAACAACACTGTGATGCTGTTGCTTGTGTCCAGAGGACATCGTATTATAATCTTTAGTGTATTTCATTATCTTCAATGAACATGCTCAGAATCCTGTTCAGAGGAGGTCTGCATCAATAATTATGTTGTTTTGTTGTTCTACTTGACATCTGTTTCTATAGATGGTAATGGTTTTGTAAGAAATATCTGAAATTGCCAATTAGGTGGAAACACAAAGTGTGAACTGAAGGAAAATTATAGATTAATATTAATAGCATAACATGGAAACTGCAATCATACCACCAGCAGGAACCAAACTGTATTCTCCTCACACCTTTATTCTCATTGTTGACTGAGCAGGGAATTTCCTTCTGTGGACAGTGGCAGAGTATCCCTTGGAGAACAACAGCTTCAGAGTTCTCTGTCTTATGTGGAAGAGCAATGAATGTGCTTCATGTTAAGCTTTATTTTGCCCTGGTACGACTAGAAGTAAGGATGAGAGACAAAGGTGTGGTCCTCCCACACCCTTAACAAGAAGAGCATGCACAAGATATTGTGTGTCATTTTATCTCTCATGCTGCCCTGTAGGTGATTATGCTGAATAGGTGTGCAAACGTTTATGCTACAGGACTCATCAGTTTTGGGCTTTTTTCTTTCCAGGTTCTAAGAATGTGAGCCAGATTACAACAAATGGGGAAAATGAAGGAACTACCAAAATTATTGCACCTTCTCCAGTGAAAAGGTATGTAGACTCACAGTTTCCTTACAGCTTTTAAGAGGCTGTACAATGCATTGGATAGAAGAACATGTTTAGTAATAATTAGTATCAGTTTATCCTGCTCTTGAGTTCAGGACCATCTGATCATCTGCTGACAAAAGTCTGAGTGTTGCCAGGTAATTCATTTTATAAAACCCTGGTCTTCCAATCAATGTGGAACAGGGATTTCATGGTTTGAAAACCCATAAAACAGCACAAGTTAGTGGGAAGGCAGACAGTCTCAGGCTTAAATAGGAAAAAACCAAGTAATGACCCAAAAGACACTGGTCAGGATAGTCCTGTAAAGTCCTGTTAGTCTGTCCCCTGGGACCTGTGGGCTGGCTGTCAGAGCCCTCAGGGTATGCGCCTTTTGTCTCTGAACAGCTCGTGCTTGGGTTGGACGGCCAGGGAAGATCTGGACATGGGCTCTCTCCCAGCAGTTTTGTTAATCTTGCAGTGATTGCCCATTACACTGTTCAAATTGTAATAAAAATCAGGAATGTTCATTAGTAGGAGTAGTGAATTGCCAGGGCTTCTCTGGACTTGTGTGGTCTGCTGTGTCTAATTTAACAGTGCTGAAGTGTGCACATCTCTGCTTATTAAACATATTTGAAAGAAAGAGGTAAGGTTCAGATTCAGAAAGGGGTTTATATCCCCACCCCTATTTTTAGGTGGAATTTGTGTGCCTGAATCAGAAAAACAGTGATCGGACAAAAGAATGAGTCAAAATACAGCACTTAACTTTTGTTTAGTTGCCTGGATATCTGTCTCTGCATGCTTGGCAAACCTGACAGTTGAGTTTGTTCCTTGAGTGAGTAACCCTTAACTGGGTTTACCTATGCATTGAAGCTGTGGACTTCACAAACTAGGTATCTGGATTAACCTCTGAAAAAGGATCTAACAGATTTACTGCAAATACTTCGTGGATAGTGTTCTCTATTGCTTAACATTTAGAACAGTTGACCTCCAAAAAAAGCTGAGTTAAACTGCTTTCTCATTTTGAGGGAAATCGAATCCACTATTCTAGATTTTAGAAAATAATGCTAATCCTGTGTTAAAAGAAAGTTTATGATTTTACCACTTGGTCATGCTGAAGCTAATCCATTGAATAGAAAACAATATAGAGGTAAAAAAATACATGAAGGGAAGGCACAAAGAGGATGGATCCAGGCTCTTTCGTGGTTCCCAGTGACAGGACCAGGCAGGCACACAAAAATACAGGAGGTTCACTCTGAAACTCAGGAAACCATTTGTCCCTGTGCAAATGACTGAGCACTGGCAAAGGTTGTCCAGGTTGTGGCAGAGTCTCCATCCTTGAAGATGATTCCACAGGTGTCTGGGAATAGTTCTAGGCAACTGAATCTGGGTCATCCTGCTAGAGCTGGCAGCTGGAACAGATGACATCCAGAGGACCCTGACAACCCCACAGTTGTGTTGTTCTGTGATTTGTTAGGAGAAATACAGATATAAAGCAAAAGGTACCATTATTCCATAATAGCACAGAGATCATTGTTTTGGGAGGCATGGGAGTCCTTCATTACAGAATTTTTAACAATGAGCTGTTAAAAAAAAAAAATTGATAGGCAGGTTTTCAGAGGAAGAACCAAAATAAGTGGCTCCCAACATGACAGCTTCAAAATTTCTGAGTTTAGTTTCTTACCTTGAGAATTTAAAACCAGTTCACAGGTAGATTCTTACTGGGTCATGTTGTATACAGTGTTAGTCACTTCCAGAAGAAAAAGGGTGGTGGAAATGTTTTTTTCTATTTAGGATTTAATTTGTTTTTCTCTGTGTCTCTGTCTGCACATGTAAAACACCTTTTGGGTCTGCCAGGCATCTTGTATGTGAGAGGTAGCACACAAAATTTATGTAGCACTTACAGTTTGGAAGTTTGCTCCATCATGTGTAATTCTTGCATTAGTTGTCAGTGATGCTTGCAGAGCATCTTTCAGTAGTGTTCATAAGCTGAGTTTTCATATTTAACATCTTGTTCACTGTTGAGATCTATACTTAATCACTTCTGTGTAAGTGGTATAAACTCAAATCATAAAACCCTCCTAATGCAATCTCACATGAAATTCAGATCCTAACCCTTTCAGATACTTGGAATGAACTCAGTACCTTTTGCAACTGCATTCCTGGAGACACTATTGGTATTTGAAGAGCTGCCACGCTCTAGCTTTCTGTCTGTAAAATGTATGTCTGCTCCAAATGAATAATGGCTTGGGAATTTAATGCAGTAAATTCACCTCCTAGGTACTTTTTCTTTCTCTTTTAAAGATTCATAAACAGTATTCATAGTTAAGTTCAATCTAGGTGTTGTTCAGTAGTTAATCCTCTGCCAATCAATTCCCTTTTGCAATATGGGAGAGAAATGTTTTTATCTGAGTTAGTCTATAGTTAGTTTATAGTTAGTTTTTATCTGCTCAGTCTATAGTAGGCACATATTTTTAAGCCTGGGAATAGATTGCATGCATCTATGAG
>VYXF01005265.1:219935-252172 GCA_013397295.1 Polioptila caerulea | reverse complement strand
GTAAAACAAGCACTCCGTGGGAGGAAAATTGCCCACAGAGGTAAGACAGGACTTGATGTCTTACATGTTATGCAATGGTAAATATCATACCACAGCAGAAGGCTATTAATATAATATATTAATCTGTTATTTGATTCATAATAGATGTGTATTGAATGTAAGCAGATGGGTTCTTTCATGGATGAATAAATTGTTAAAAATTAGGAAAGTATGTGTAGGAGGAGGTGGCCAGTGAATGAATGTCAGCAGTAGCTTTCTACAGAGACTTGTTCATAGACCTCTGATATTTAGTATATTTGTCAAAGAACTTGAAAAAGGAGTAATAAAGTTTGGTGATGATATGAAATTGTTTAGGATAGCGAGAAATTTGTCAGTGAAGAGTGGCAGAAAGGCTCCTAAAGTGTGACTGATGGGTAGATTCTGTTGAGTCAAAAAATGTAAAGAGAGGTACATGAGGGACAAGAAAAATAACCCTAGATTTCTGATTAATATGAAGTGGTGAGGAATTATGATGGATAACAAGGAAAACATCAGCTGTGTAGCAGTCAGAAAAACAATTAGCAATTATAAGTAAAGCAAGAGAACAGCATTATGCTATTATATAAATTAGTGGATCACATATGTGCTTTACAAATTTTGGAAGCAGTTCTGATGTCCTTATCTCAGGAAAAGGAATAAGCTTTGAGAGGGGCAGCAAAGGTGAACAAAAATGTGAAAGGCTCTGCAGTAAATCAGTACAAAGAGCAAGGGTGGAAGCAAACAGGAATCTTCCTTCAGACTGTAAAAGAGACAATTTCATGGGATGACATCTAGAAAATCACTAGTCGTACTGAGAAAAGAGAAAGCAATCAGGACTATTTTTCCAGCAAAAGAACTAAGGATCTTCATGTCAAGCTACTGGAGGTGGTTTAAAAGTGTTGATAAAGGCAGTCAGTAGTGACTCATCATGAGCAGGAGACCTGTGGTCCTCCTTTGCAAGGAGGTGAATTCCTGGTGGAAGCTGGGGAGTCATGGAACAAAAGTCCTTTCTCTTGCTCGGACAGACTTTTCTATGGTTATTTTTAGAAAAGTGGTGTCATCTTCTCACTTTATGTCTCCAGTGTTTCAATAGCTCTCAGGACAGCAGGAGTTTTGATCTTGCAGGAGCCAAAAAATGGTAGGAGTTTTTGTAAATCTATTAATTCTAAAGCACAATGCAGGTATAGACACATTAGGAGGCTGGATGTTGCACAGAGGCTTTCTTAGCTCTTAATAATAATTCTCATTGAGATGAGCTGTGGGAATTTCTCACCTGTGCAGAGCAGTGCTGTAATCAGCTGTCTGAAGCAGATGAAGAAGAATGGATTCAATTTGAAGGTCAGAGGCTTATAGGAAAGCAGAAAGAAAGCTGGTGCTTGGAACACCTCCACCCCATTGGCAGAGGTTTGCGTGGATGAACAGAAGAGAAATGGACCTAGAATTGTTTCATGTTCCCAAGCATCAGCTCTGTGATGAAGATGTATGTCATGACAGAGCATGGGAAGTTTTCATGCTTACTTCCATGGAAAATACAAAGAATGCCTAGCTCTGGGTTAGATACGCCATACTAAAGCACAGAGATTTTATAATGGTTAAAGAATATTAATAAACTAAAATCTGTATTTTCTAAGCTTAGAGTTGTTGACTTGGCACTGCTAAGAGGTCCCTCTCCTACATTTCAGATTTAGTGTGAAAAATTTATTTCCAGAAGGCAGTACTACCTGTGTTTACATAGAACACCCACTAACACCCAGGAAAGCATGTATAGACAAATACTCACCTGTGTGTGTGTGTGTGTGTGTGTGTGAATGAATCTTTTAATTTTTTTAAGCTGAATCTCAGTTAGCTGGCCTAACTGCCGTGGAAATTTTAAAGCTGACTCTTTGCTTTTCCTTTTTAACCTTAGTGGACTGTATAATTCTGCCAGTGACCGCAATAAATCACCAAAGTTTCCTTACTCTCGCCGAAGGAACCCATCCGGTGGCAGCGAGAATGAGTCTGGGCAGCCAGTTCGGAGGAGGTAAGAGCTTTAGGATCAATTACTGTCAGCTTCTCTGTGTAGAAACTTGAGGTCCTGCATGCTCCATATTCAGCTCATGGAGACACAGCTGGGTCCTAGGAAAGGGAGTACTCTAGGGGCCAGTTGTTAGTTAAAAAAATCACCTAAGAAAGAATACCACAGCTGTTTTTGGAAAGGAAGCTTTGGTCAGTTTGTTTTCTTGTGTTCTGTTGTGGTAATATGATGTTAAAAATTTGAAAAGTAGCATTATTAGCATGTGCAAGATTCCTTTAGTTACTGGAGCTCTTTTTTCCCTGGTGAACAAAAGTACTGATGGATTTGCTTGCTTGATAGTGAGCTTTCAAAGCAGTGTTACAAGTACATTTCTTTACTTTAACTGCCCCAAGAATTACACAAATGAGCCATAAAACTGTCATCAACAGTCCCGTATGTGAACCACTTTGCATTAGAGAGGATGCCATCAAAAATACAACTATGTGACACTTTCAATTGGTACAAGCTGAATTGAATGACTTAGAGGAGTAAAATGGAATGGGTGGAGATTCTGTGCTGTGTGTCCTTGAGCATGTCCAAAAAGCAAATTACATGAACAGTTCTGAAACAATAGAGTATTGAAAGACTGTGTTACCTGGTATGATTTGTCCTGCTGAGAAGCTGCTTTCATAGTTGGGGCACCCTGCCTGGTGCTGTGATCTGTTATGAAATATGAACAAACACAGATACTGTGCCATATTCATTGCAGTCTTCTAGAACTGTCTTAGGAACCAGCACATGAGAGTTACCTCTGTTTCTGACAGCTCTGAAATGAGTACCTGTTTGACCTTCAAAGCCAGAGCTTGCAAAGGGGTCTTTGACAATGCAGCACTATTGATGAGGAAAACTAATTTGATGTGGACCTTTTATCCTTGTCAAGTTTCTGAACTATTTCAGACCTTTTACCTGCTATTAGCTGCCTGAGACAGGAGAGAAGAAACTCACCCATAGTGCACACTTAGTGACCTGAAATAAATCAGTGTCTCTCGGGCAGTAGAGTTATGTTTATTTGCTCTGTTGGATAGAATCCTTGTAAGTGGTAACAGCAATGTGTTTCCTGAATGGGTTTTGTCATGTTTGAACCTCAGCCAAGCCCTGGGAAGCCCCTCACTCACTCCCCCACCAACAGGATCAGGGAGAGAATCAGAAGGCTATGAGGTAGAAACCTTATCAGCTGAGAAACAGCCTAATAGGGAAAGCAAAAGCCATGCACACAAGCGAGCAAAACAAGGAATGAATTCCCTGCTTCCCATGGCTGGGCAGGTGTTCAGCCATTTTCAGCAGAGCAGGGCTCCATCACACTAACGATGACTTGACAGGACAAACCCCATCAGTCCAAACATCCCCCCCCTTCCTTCCTCTTCACCCTCTTTATACACTGAGCCTGATGTCACATGGTCTGGAATATCCCTCCAGTCAGTTTGATGTCACCTGTCCTGGCTGTGTCCCCTCTCAGCATCCCATGTACCCCCAGTCTCCTCCCCAGTGCGGCCTTGGCTCTGTGCAATCTCTGCTCGGCAATAACAAAAGCATGNCAGAGCAGGGCTCCATCACACTAACGATGACTTGACAGGACAAACCCCATCAGTCCAAACATCCCCCCCCTTCCTTCCTCTTCACCCTCTTTATACACTGAGCCTGATGTCACATGGTCTGGAATATCCCTCCAGTCAGTTTGATGTCACCTGTCCTGGCTGTGTCCCCTCTCAGCATCCCATGTACCCCCAGTCTCCTCCCCAGTGCGGCCTTGGCTCTGTGCAATCTCTGCTCGGCAATAACAAAAGCATGTCTATATTATCAACCCTGTGTTCAGCACAACCCCAAAACACAACCCCACGCCTGCCACTGTGAAGAAAACTAACTCAACTGCAGACAACACCAGCATGGGTTTTCTGATGCACTGCTAGCTTAGTCCTTAGAAGGACTCATTTAGCTTTGTAAAAACATAAGAGTAGAGATGTGCAATGCAGAGCTCTCTTATATCAAGAAAAGTGTTTCTGCACTGTGCAGTGGGAAATTATTTTTATCATCTATAATTTGCGTTGGCTGATCTAGTCAGTGGACAGACAGTCATGCCAATAGCAAATTTTCTCTTGGGCTACCACAAGAATAAAATGTTTTTAAAAGTCTTATCTCATATGTGAGACTGTGAATACTGACAATAGTAGGTAGATTTTGACTTAATTATGCCTTCCTGAGTCTTGGTTTTATTAAAGGACTTTCCTTTTCCAGCTGTTAGTAACAATAACTGTGTTGTTCATGCACTCTTTACTGGAGTTAAGAGGAAGCCACCAGGCTCTGCTATGTTGAAAACAGTAGTAAGCTCTAAAGGCCAGCACGCTCTGCTTAATTTTGCAAGTCAGGGGTTTGCAATGAGAGCTTGAATGGAATCATGCCTTCAAAACTTACTGTAAATGTGTCTTGAAAGGTTCAAAACAAGCACATGCCCTTTTTTCTCTACCTGAATCAGACTGGAAAAATAATCCATCAAAAAATAAAAACACTTTGGGGGTTTTTATGGATAGTTCTATGTATTTGTATTAAATAACTCTATGACATTTCATTAAAACTTCCTTAATGTCACAGGAAAAATCAAAACAGTGGTGAAGATTCAGATTTAAAGCAAAGGAGAAGGTAAATATATGATCTATAGCAGCTATGAAATTATAGTGAAGGGACTGGTCATATGTTGGTTGACTACATCGCCTTCTTTCCTTCCTTCTCTCTCATCTTTCTACATGTATAAAAGGTTCATTGTGTTATGACCTTTTATTTTTTTATTTCTTATATTTTGCTAAAATGCTCTCAGGCATAGCCTCATGACAGCAGTCTTGCAGCACATTGTTAGTACCCCACGTTAGAAGCAGCTTATGAAAGTTTCCTAAGGGCTTATCTGCAACTTGAAAGTCAGTTCCAGGAGTTTTTGTTTTTGGATTTGAATCTGCAGATTTGTTTTCTCTTCTCCAGCCTCCCTACCCACTTTTAATTAATCTGTTTTGTAAGCAAATGTGCTATCATCTGAGATGAATTGTCCTGACAGAGGTAAGTGCAAAGGCATATGTATCTCCTGATGGTCCTCTTTCTGTCTTGCACATTTTTTGTTGATTTTTTCTTAAGCTTCTTCTCCCTGCTCTATGTCCCATTTCAGACTTGACTAGTTGACACATTTCAAATAAAATGCAGGTGTGAATTTGGGTGTGCCCTTCAACAACTTCAGCTTTCCACAGATTTTTGCCACATTTGCTTATCATGATTCTATTCAGTGCTTCTCCTCACTCCTGTGTTCCTGCTTGCACTGCTAGAATAAGGAGACAAGGGAGTGCATTTCAATGTTGGAGGCTCCTGGAGCTTGGGGAGGAGAGAAGCCACTCCCAGGATATGAATCACTGCTGCAGCAAGGGAAAGGAGCTCTGGCAGAGATACAAACATCTCAGGACAATCACAGGAAGCCAGAGAAAGTACTCACATACTTTGTACTTACTATGAGATAACAGAGTATTTTTTGGAAGGTTAGCATTTCAAGCTGCCAGTGGTAGTCCTATGATAGACATCCGGCACATAAAACTGAGAGGATTTAGTTAAGCATCTCAGGCAGAAAGCCTCAGTGCTCAGAAGGGGCCTCTTCCCACAGGTTTGTTATTGCACATTGCAAAAGACCTTCTCCACTTCCTCACAATTTGGCTATTTTCTCCCATTTTAATCAGAAAAAGACTGTGCCAGAATGTAGCTTTTCTCAGCCCTCCAAGCCCTCTCCTAAGCAGTATTTGTTGTGTCTCTTGTAAAACTGACTATTACTTGTTTCCTGCTCCTTATGCCAGAGTATATAGGTATTCTACCTGCAAAATATCAAATATATTGCATGATGAGGAAAACAGGAAAAAAGGACAAAAGGTACCTTAAAATTGTCAGAGATCAGAATGATGTCATGTGTTTTTGCACCTGATTTAGGAAACTATCTTTTTTCCCCACTCATTTTTGGTATTTTATTGAGTTCAGTAAAAGATTATACTTCATATTCAGTGAAAGATAATATTCTGACAACAAGCATGAGCAGCTGCCACTCAGCTGACAGGTCAGCTTCTGTGTTCCCACAAGTGCTTTCCTGAGAGAGAACACAAGGTAATTCTATGTGCAATAGCCAAAATGTGGATCAAATTTCCATTCCTGAAGAGTTAGAGAAAGACTTATCCTGAGTTTGATCAAATTGGATGTTTTATCTTGTACTTTGCCTGCCATGCTGTGATTTTTGGCTGTTTTGGTACCTTATGAGACAAGTTACTTCAATCACAGTGAGAAACTTCTTAGCATACTGAAAAAAATGACCTGGAAGTGGGAGAGAACAGTGTTGCTCAAATCAATTATTAATGTTGATGTTAGTGATGTATTTATTAAACGTCTGATAAAACTGGGTAGGGGAAAGGTATACTTTTGACTGTGTAAGGTTTGCTGCAGTTCTAGAGCATTTATTGCTCTTAACTCTTCCACCGTGCTTGAGTGACTCTTTTTGACACCATCTTCCTTCTTCTTTGAGGGTAACAATCTTCTACAGAAACACACATATTTTTTATCTCCACTTAGAGATTCACTAAGAAAAATGTATTTTTAGCTGATAACGTGGATAACCTGGCTTTAAATTATGAACATGAAATTTGGGGATGGGGATGTCACTGAAACTGCGGGAAAAACAAAAATCCTCCAGCAACATTTTTAGTATTAGAGAATCAGGGCATTTCTTTATTCTGGTCAGGATGTTGTTCTGACCAGGATGTGCAACAGAAATCATGTCATCCACACGTAGCCTGGGTGTGCAGAGGAAGTAATTTCATGACACATATATTTTACCAGATTTTCCACTAATTTTATAGTCAAAACCCACAGAGATTCATTGGTTTAATGTTCATTGGTTCCAAGTTACATAGTTCTTATCTGTATTTGGTTTTCTATTGGATATGAATTTGTTTGCTTCCGATGCTAATTTGGTCCTCATTCTTATCTCTCCTTTCACAGAGCAGGGGTGATGCTTAGAGCTGATGGTCATTAATGGTTGTTGAGGTCATTATCTTCCCTGTATCTTCTACTCCCAGTCTGTTGAGGTGTTAAGTTCATCAGGCCTTTCCTAATGGAGCAATGCCCTGAAAAAAACTTAAATTCTTAAATTCCCTTCCTTTGGGGCAAAGGCAAACAAATCTGATTAAATCTATAAAATAAAAAGAATTTAAACTTGGTCTCTTTTCTAACAGGGAGAAGCTTCTTCTCTGGGGGAAATTTCACTTTGGCAAATTTATTCCCTTCAGGCAAGCTGGGTTGAACTGATTTTCCTGGACTTTAGCTGTCTTATTATTCTAAGACATTTTTTCTTCAAATGGGAGCTATTTGAGCTTATGATTTCCTAATTAATGAGAGAGGGGAGAACAGACTCTGTAGACAAAGGCATTTAAAGGCTTAGCAATTTGATGAAGGCAACCATAATTCATTGTTACTATGGAGAATTTAATAAAGTTCTCAGGTGTGTCAAAATGACATCTATAACAGTGTCCTGGTTATTTAGTCCTAGTCTTCTAGAAAGCAGAATGGTATGTGCTTGACCTGATAGAACAGCTCCATGCTGTATCTGTGCTGTTCTCTGGGAACAAGCTACTCTAACCCTGTTTGGGCTTCTCTTCCTAAACTATTGGAACATGCAGAGAGCTGGTGCTAGTCAGCTTCCTTGCCTTATAATGAAATGCTTTCCCTTACCTGTTACTCACACCTGAGGAACTGCTTTCTCTCCTTGGCTTATTTGAAGTCTAGTTTAACAAATCTGTTCTCTTATGAACGTCAGGTATCAAAGAGTAAAAGAAAAGCCAAGAGGCATTAGAAAATATGTATCTCTACCAGCATCATCAGGAATTACCCCTTTATAGCTTCTATTTCATGACCAGAGACCTCAGAAAAAAAAATCTGTTTTCCACTGCAGCAAACCCATCACTGATTCCAACTCCAGACAGCCTAAATCCTTGTAGACCAGCTCCTGTTAATATCAGTCAGCTTTCCTCATTAATCAGCGGGCCTGTCAGTGTAGCAGAAAAACACATCTGTCTTTGGGGGTATTCATGGAATCACAGAAATGTTCGGGTTGGGAAGGACCTTTTTCAGATCAAATCCAACCATTCCAAGACCATCCTCACACTAAAGAATGAATAGTCTGAAACAGATTTTGATGAGAGTGCCAGCCTTTAGAACCTAGCCAGTGGCAGAGTCCTGATTTTTGGGACCACAGCCCTGACAGTTGGTCTGTCTGTTCCAAAATGCAATCACAGATATAAGGGTCTCAGGTAGTAGAGAGGAGTTTGCCTATAGGTAGTGCAGCTGCCTTTTTTCCATAAAGAGCAGCAGAATCCTTGTGTTTCTTTCATGCTTCCTAACAATCCCTTCAGACAAGCTGGACTGAGCTGATTTTCCGAGACTTTAGCTGTCCTATTCTTCTAACGCATTTTTATTTGAGTGGGAGATATTTGAACTAATGATTTTCTAATTTAGGAGAGAGAGGAGAATAGACTCCATAGGTTTAAGACTTACGATCTTACAGGGCGGAAGTTGAGGGAAATAGAAAATATAGATCTGTGAGCATTTTGTTTTGCCTGCAAACCCAGAATTCTATATAATTTCTGTTGGATGTACCACAATGTGCAAGAAGAAAAGAGCCATACAGATTGGAGATGAAACATTTCACACCTCCAAGAAACACATTGATGTGACATATACAAAAAGAATGCTGAACAATACAATAATACAGATCTTAAAAAATAAATGAAACAGTGAAATTATTCAAAATGAAAATAACACTTACCTGACACTACACTCTGTGTAAACTATTTTGAAGCAGTTCTTCCCAATCAATTAATGAGAAAAAGATAATATGACTTGCAGGTGTAGACAAGCACTCTAGAGTCTTTTAATTCTGATTTTCTGAGTAATGTCTTTGCAGTGTTGTTCTTTCCTTGTTTAGCACTGCAATAATTTTGGTGTTCGTAGATATATTCATCCTGAGATGTTGCTTTTCTCTTCTCCAGGTCACGGTCCCGCTGTAACACCAGCAGTGGCAGTGAATCCGAAAATTCCAACAGAGAGCATCGGAAGAAGAGAAACAGGTGATAATATATTAAATATTTTAGACAGGGAGATATGAAACAGAGACAAATGGAGATGGACTTTTCTCAGATAAACCTAGTAAAAAGGGACTTAACATTTTTTATGTGTATAGAGTCCTCCTGAGACAGCTTAAGCTCCTTTTCTGAATTAGAAGAGTGATAATTGCCAGAATACATCATTATAGTTGTATGCAATGAATGCCTGCCCTCCTGTTGCTTGGGAAGAGCTCGATAATGAACAAGATCAAGTATGGGGCACACTTACAAAAGACTTGCAATATAAATGCAAATAAAGTGGATAATGTCTTGATAATGATATTCTCAGCTTATACTTTTACCTCACAAATTCAAGTGCAGATTTTTTCAAGCAGAAAATAAGCTGTTAAGAAGTAAAAATATTTTTAGTGGATATGAATCTCAAGGTTGTTTTTAAATTAATGTCTTTAATTGTATAAAGATTTTGTTTTCCAAAATATCAGGTGTGGGCCCAAACCAAAATGTGTACAGCATCAGGTTTTAATAGGATAGCAATAGTTCATATCAAATGATGCTAACATGTCCTGTATTATATATTTGATTTTTCTTCTTGCTGGTATGAAAAAGGTGGCATAACTACTCTTTTCCTATAAATTCCCTTGAAAGCTGTATATTTTATGTTGGAGATATGTTATATGGAGATAACGACATCCTAGAGATATTTCTGAAAATATACTTTTTAAAAGCACATAGCATTTCCTCATATTGCATAAACACAGTGCAAGAGAAATGTAACTAGACAGAAGAGGAACTGTTTTAAGGCAAAGTTTCTAAGTTACTGTCTCCGTGAGCTGCCATCATTTCTTCATGTCTTATATTCAGTGATAAATGATTTCCAGATCTCTGGAAGCTCTTAGAAATAATTGCATTTTAGATAGTGCTGCAGAAGTATGCAGTATAATTACATTTTCAGCATGACTTGTAGTAGTTAAAGAAATGTTAAGAAATCATTGTGACACTCACATGAGATGGCACAAAGCACATTTGACACCTAAGATTTCTTAGAAGCTTACCTAAATTAGAGCAGTTTTGCAAGGTACTTGGCTAACAGTAACCTAGTGTGCATGGAAGGTTTGTTTTCCAGCTGAAGTTTAAATGACACACTGAATGTAGTTTCAGTGATCAGCAGTAAATGGTATTTTTTATCCCTTTCTCCCAGAACACTCTTGCCAGTTTTTTTTCCTCCTGTGAAACTCCTTGTGCAGGGAGTTCCACATGCAAGTGAAAGAAATTAGAGACTGACCACAAGAATGTTTTTAAGAACTCCTGGCAATATAAAGACTGAATTGTAAGAAGGATTAAGTACTGCTTATCATTTTTTTAAGAATGAAAGGACCTTTACCAACCCTTCCTCACTTAATGGAAAAAAAATTCAAATAAAAATTTTAAAAATCAATTTTTTGGTTGTTTCTGAGTTTTTCACATTTCAGAAATGCAAGATACAGCAAAAAAGTTAATGTTTCAGCATGTCTTGTTCTTAAGGTGGTCACTTAAATTCCGACCAGATAAAAAATCATTATCAGTGTTAGATTAAACAAGTACTAAATGACCTGGAAGTCTAAGACTTGTTCCTTGTGAGCAGGTGCAGGAAAACAACCAGTCATAATGAATTTCTGCATCTTGTTAGCAGCCACAGCAGGAACATAACAAGCTGAAGGGTCAGAGGCACTGAGTAGCTTTCCTGTTTTCAGACATGAGGCAGCCCTAGCGGGGTTAAATAAGACATTATAATAGGGTTTGCAGCTGCTGTTATTCAAGTTTCTGCTGTTCCATAAACTAATATGATTTATTTCTCAGTATAATAATCAGGTCCCTGAAACAAGCAGAGTAAAAATTGTTTTATTTTATTGGAATAAAATGATTGAATATTCACATTAACCAAAGAAATCTGCTTCTGGTCATAGTGGTGTAGAATGTATTGTTCACATGACAAGGAATCACTGTGAACTATTTGTCAGAAGAAAACAAATTATCAGAGAAAACTAGAAATATAGACCAGAGCTTCTAAAGGTAGAACACTAGAAAAATCTTAGGGAAAATCTTTTTACCTGATCTCAGTCTTTGAGATTTCAGTCCATTATATGAATGTTTTCTCCGAAGCAGATGTTCATATGAAAAAGAACCTGTGATGAGCATATTTCAAGCACAGAAGAAATGCATTTGTGTTTTCAATCCTGCGGTCAAAATTTATTATGTAGATAAAAATATATTAAAGGAGCAGCCAATGCATACTGAAGCATAGCTTCCTTCCTGAATACACTTAGAAGATGCATCTGATTAGAATCAGAGAGTGACTAAATGGTTGCAACTGGCAGGGACCTCTGGGTGCCACTTGATCCAATCACTGCTCCAGCAGGGCCACCAAGAGCTAGTAGTCCAGGACCACTCCCATACAGCTTTTCAGTATCTCCAAGGATGGACACACCGCCACCTCTCTGGACAGCCTGTGCCAGTGCTCAGTGAAAAGAATTCATGGAAAACAGTATTGGGCTTTCAGTACAAGGGCAACAGTTTTTACTCAAAAGTACCTTTAAATAGGGTTTTTTTTTGAGCTAAACTTATTTCAGCTTTTTTTTTTCTTCTTTTTTTTTCTTTCCCTAATAAGCTAAAAAATTTGCCCCAAAATTATTAGAATTTGAATGCATTCAAATAATGTATTTCATATAGAGATTGTTGTTCCTTGGTCATCTTTTACCTTGTTGAATGTGAGCATACTACCTTTTTTTGCAGCTGCAAAATGTATGTTTTGTTTCTCTACAAAATGTGTGTTTTGAACTCTATATCCAGTAGAACTCTGCTGTGGTGCAACAGTACTTTAAGTGTGCTGACACTGCTTGTTTTAATAGCTTTGATGTTAACTTTATATATTTAGATTTTCAGTATTTTTGTGCAAGTGACTGCTGTGTGGGTGAGGCAGTTGGTGGTGTCTATACCATATGGGTTGATTGCTGTTTGCACAAATTGGATTACTTGGGATGAAAATCACAACTCATTACTTGTTGCTGTGTGAGTCCTTCTACTAAATCCTTAGATAGAAGTTTATGTTAATACCTGTCAGCAGATTACAGATTTTAAAAGATTTGCTTAGAAATCAAAACCTGAGGTTGCAGTATTCTCTAGATGCTTCATACCATTTGGTAGAGTTGTGGCTCTTTTCAGTAGTTGGGGATTGAGCTCAAAATTCATTATGCATGTAAGAAAAGATCTGATTAAAGGAAAAGCAGAAGCCTGTGTAGCTGGTTTAGCCTGATACGATCCAAAACTCAAAGAGAAAAGTACATATGAAGTGAAGAACAACAACTTACTTTGCATTGCCTAGATCTCCAGTGTAATCCATTTATCTCTGCTGGCTTCTTTGTTTGTTTTACCTGTCAGTCTTCCCCTCTGGTTTCTCCAAGATGCCAGTCGTACCATCTGATCAGACAATCCACGCTTGGGTTACATTTTCCAGGGATGTTTGGAAATCCTTGCTGAATTTTAAATTCACTGCTGTGATCAAGCATATCCATTTGCTCCACCACCTTAGCACTCCATCCCAGCAGTCACATGTGCAACCTCGGAACTGTGGGGAGCATCTGTGGAACTTTGGTCAAACACTGTCTGGCTGCCTGGAGGGCTGTGGCATTGTGGAATTACTGCAGCCTGCTAACAAATGTGCTGAGTTGACAGGATTTTGATATTTGTCTCAATATGTAATGCAGTCCATTGATGAATTCATGGATTTTGAAGAAACCAAATTAAAATACGAAGAAATAAAAGCCATAGCATTTAATTTAGATCCACACAAGCCATGACAGCGACCAAAGCCTCAGGGGATGGTGCAGAAGGAGTGCCATGGAGATCTGCATGCATCCTGGGCTTTGTTGTGGGTTAGGATGAAAGGATGATTCTTCTGAGTGGGAACCTAAAAGGATTTTTCCCTGTATCCTAGGAAGGTGCATGCTGCAGTAAAGTACTTGTGAACATTGTAATAGTGGAACCTTGCATCATGATGTGGGTCTCTCATTTGGTGCAGATGAGGTAGAGTGGAATGGGTAAACAGGGAAAAAATTCCAGATGTTCAGCTTGGGCTGCGAAAAAAATTCAAGTTGGGAGTCTGTCCTTAAAGGCGTGGATTGTCAGATTTTTGGCTCATGCTGTTTCCAAATAACAAATCAGCGAGTTTTCTTTAAATAGTTCTTACACTTTAATGTAGTTTGGGAGCATTAGTTAAAATTTAGCAACATGAAAGGTTAAGTACAGCATTGCAGGAGCTGGATTTTTGCGGGGGGCAGGGAGGAGGAGAGGAAATATCCCATTGCTTCTCAGAGCATCCTGCCCTCAGAGCCCTGAGACTAAACTCTTTGTACCTCTTTTGCAGATTACGACAGGAGAATGACATGGTTGACTCGGCTCCTCAGTGGGAAGCTGTGCTTCGGCGGCAGAAGGGGAAAACCCAGGCAGATCCAAACTACCGGAGATCTAGGCACAGATCTCGATCGTATGTAACCCTTGCACCCTTTGATGTGTAAATTAAGGCTGTTGAATCATGTTAAAGAGCAGGAGGAGTATCTCCAGTGTGGTGGTGGCCCTCAGCTGCTGAGGAGCAGAGATTTTCAAATGGCACACTCCCACATTAACAGATTTGTCTTTGTGGTCAAATTGCCTTTGTTTAGTGATTTGGATTTTAGGGCATAAATAATGCAGAGAGGGCTTTGCAACAGAGCTGCTGAGAAACTCTGTCAATCACCTGGGAGCAAGTCCTGGATGGTTCTGTGGCTCATTGAACATTAGTTCTGTAATGAGTACAGTGATTCCTCTTTTCTGGGCAACAAGTCTTTGGAAGTATTGAGATTTTAATTGATGGCTGCAAATATTTTTATGAAATACATGCACACCTGTTTAATCATATAGTATCCGCAGTGGTGTTCCAGATGAAAGCAGCTGCTCATGTTTCCATGTCAAATTATTCCTGACAAGCACTAGTCAGTGATATGTTGCATCCCGATGCCAAGATTTCCATGATGGAGCCATACTGCCAGGCACTGCTGTTCCTGCTTACAGCCTGTTCTGACATGGTGAAGTTATCAGCTTTTGAAATTAATTTTCTCAAGTTAATGAAAATGTTGGTTTCCTTTAATTTACATTTTTCTTCTAAAATGTCCTGTTTTTGTGGTGCTGTTTGGTATCACTGAGTCCATACTCAGCATTGAAGTTTCCAGAACTAAAATCCACTTAGGTTCTGTTTTCTGTTACCTGTGTTGCTAGAACTCATTGCTGTGTCCAATTTTATAGTGCAGAGTTTTATTTCTTTATGAGGAATAGAATTTACCTTTAAGGGTCCAAATATTGAAATTTCTACTTTAACAGGTTTTGTATAGACTTGTTCACTTTGAGCTGCATATATGTCATGTGCTTTATGTGTAATTGTACAATGATATATTACTAAAAATCAGGAATATTAAAGCTCACTTGCATGGAATCCAGAAAATACAGTTGATTAAATTTGGTTTCCATTTGCTTTATTATATGGAGAAAGTGCTGTAAACTAGGAAATGTACTCAGTTAATAATGGTTAGATTAAATTTGTAGCCGATTTTTCTTTTTTATCCATAGGCTTGGTTAATCTCATTGTTTGGACAGCACGGGTTCCCTCTTGTGGTTAACTGAACTTAGGAAATGGTGTTGATTTTCCAACACAGTGTTATTCTGAGTTATATTTAATTTAAACTACTTTTAGCAAAAAACCCCATAGATGTTAAGCATCTAACTTAAAAAGCAAAGATCCTAGAGGAAGCAGAGAAATGAGGAAGTCCTGAAGATTTTGGGAGGCTTCTAATTTCCTTTTGCTATTCTTTTAGTTATTCATGTGTTTCTCCTTTTTATCACACTCTCCAGTTTAAAAACCCCACAAAAACAAACAAACCCACAATGAAATAAGCCCAAGTTAAGTTTTGAAAAAAAAATTAGTAAAAGGCATTTAACTGTTAACATGTAGTACATTATAAGAGAATGTATTTAATTTAGTTTGGCTCAGATGTTTGTTTAATTGACCGGATACTGTTTCAGAAGGAAACATAATTCCATAAGTTATGGTTGTTTTGGTTTTAAATGTTGTCAAATGTTAATTTCAACTTGCCCATTTAAAAATGGATACAAAACCCTAAACCTAGTAGAACAAGTAATTCTTTCACAATAAGTCCATTATTGCACTCGTAACTAGAGCTTCCCTTTGGATATGTGAAGTAGTGGATGAAATGTTTGTTACCGTGCCTGGCACAGTTAATTCGCTTGATAATGAGCAATATTAACAATTTGTAGGGGCAACGTGGTGTCTCCTTGGTCTTGGGAATAAAAGAATTTGACAAGAATTTGACCTTTTTTTCTCCTCAAGGAATCAGCAAATGCAGAGAGCTCCCAATTCTAGTTCCACAGGGTTTATTTTCAGGAGTTCATGTAAAACATCTGTGTAGCCAAAGGGCTTTTTCTAATTAAGAAGAATGGCCATTAAATTCCATGGCTATTTAAATTTACCATTTGTGACTCATACTGAAATACTAATAAGGGTGTGCAGATGCAGGCACAAAAAATAATGTAGACCTTATTAATGTGTAGAGCTGTTGCAGCTTGCGCAAACAAACAAAAACAAAAAAAAAAAAAAACAAAACCAAAAAAACCCCGCGAGATTCATCACTTACTGGGAATTCCCATTAGGTTTCTTGTGCATTAGAAAAATTGATTAGTATGCAAATTGTCCAGAAGGTATTGATTCAGATACTGAGATATGACAGTCTGAGTCCTATATATAAAAACAGAGAGTTCTAAAAAAATTCACAATAAAAAGATAAAATGAAAGTAAAAGGGGTATTGTGATCTGGCTTTAAAGATTTAACATAAGAATTTTTGTGGGCTCTTAAGAACCATACAAACATGAATTTCCTATGCAGTATATGCAATACCTACATTTCATCCTACATTTCACCTTTCTTTTTGTAAGCTGTCCATCATTTTGCTTTCCAAGGAAGAAAGAACAGGCCTTTGGGAAGAAAATGCCTTAATTAAGTTATTTTATCTGCATCATATTTCTTTATATTCTTTGGTGGGGAGCTAACCTGAATAAATGCTGTAAGGTTATCCCAGTATGGTAGCACTTCTTAAACAGATGGAAAATAACTAATTGCAGGATGTGAAGTCTAAAAGAAGCTTGCTCTAAGGAATCATTGTATCTTTTTTTCTCTTTTTTTTTTCCATGGGATGCCATAATGCTAAATCGGTATTGTACGGCAAAGTCTTTATTATTAGTGTAATTGCAGGGATGGAAAGAGGGAAAATGGCAGAGATCACAGAGCAAAATACCTGGAGCTGGTCATAGAAAACAGGAAGCACAGTTCCTAGAAATGAAGTCGTCTTCTTACTCAACCACTCTCTTTCCATGCTGCCGCACAAGTTAATATTTCTTACTGTTGGTGAGGCTTCAACAGGGTGCTTTGTGATACTTGAGACTTAAGGCCAGGTCCTGAACGGCTTCATTTCCATGAATAAGTAAAAGACATGAGCTGATCAAATGGGTTAGTGGTGTGCACAATACCCTGCTTTGTGTGCATCCTGGGTTAGGGAGCGACCTTGGGGCTTTGCTTCCTTGGGCAAACTAGGGCTGGTAAGCATGACAAAGCCTCCCTGGAGAAGCTGGCATTTTCCAGGGAGCTTTCACATCCCCCACTGTCTGATTATTCAGCCTCAGAAGAGGATGCCTGTCTTTCCAGCCCCAGGGTGAACATAGGATTTGCAGCTGCTATTTCGTTAGCAGAATGCTTCATGGGGGCAGAAATCAGTTCAAAACTGAGGGTGAAAAAGGCTGTTAAATGCCACTGCATTTATTGCATCAGGGAGTTAAAAGCAGCATGGACAGATGTAATAAAGAGAAGTAAATGCAAGAGGGGAGAAGAAGTAGTAGTAGTATTGTATTTAGCTCTTTTTTCTTTTTTTTTTTTTCATGGGATGCCATAATACTAAATTGGTATTGTACAGCAAAGTCTTTATTATTAGTGTTATTGCAGGGATGGAAAGAGGAAAAATGGCAGAGATCATGGAGCAAAATACCTGGAGGTGGTCACAGAAAGCAGGAGGCATAGACAGAAATGAAAATCACAGAAAACTAAATGCATTATAATAAACAGAAACACACAAAGCTTTAAAAAGCTCTGAACACAGAGAACAAATGGACTGTAAACCACCTGTGCTATAGCTGTTGCCATCATGAGAACCTGAGGAGCTGGAAGGGACAGCAGTTTGTCAAGGATGAGAATCATCCTGCCTGGAAAGCCCTGGAGGTGGTGATAGATTAATTAATTTTAGCCCTACTAGGTAAACACAAATGCTAGGTTGTTTTTCAGCTTTTGGTCTTTCTCTGGTGTTTATAAACCAGTCAAGTAGTATCTCCTACTCCTTTTGCTCCTATTAAATCTGAAAAGTACCCCAAAATATTACCATCCCAAAATATTCTGCCTTTACATCAGCTATATAGTGTTTACTGCAATATAGATGTCTCTCTGAACATTACTCCTAGGCTGAAATCCGGAAATAAACCAAACATGGTAATGGTGAAATAAGAAAACTGTTAAACTGTTGAAGGTAGAGAGTAGTTTGGAATTATTTGTGATACATCTCTGTCTCTGGGCAGGGGAGAGCCCATTTAGAGATGCAAAAATGCAGATCTCTGCTTTCCTCCTTGATCTGCATCTAAATTTGGATTATATCCCTTCAAAAGCATCTTTGAGTATGATAGGCCTTTTTGTCTAAGAGAAAAAAAGATCAGGGTGTATGATCTGATGGTGTAAGACTTGGTATTTGAGAAACTTTAGCGGTATTTATGTGTTCTGTATGTGTCTAAAAGTTGCATCCCTCACATCTTAGATAGTGCGGAACAGTCTAGCTGTTTACACTGAGCTTCTATAAGGACAATGAAAAGAGTTATCTGATCTCTCCATGCAAATGTCGGCTGTGCCACTGCCTAAAATCTTTACTTAATATATTACTCTGAATGGGTTTGGGTGAATTCTAGGTGCAGCTTAAACAACAGTGGTGGTTTTGCACTAACCTTGCAATAGAAAAAAAAGGTAAAAATAAAGGGATTCCAGTTAGAAACATCTAATCTGTGATTCAGTAGAAAGTGCAAGACATGCCTCTCAGGCTTGCTTTGTTACATCTCTACGTCTGCAATAGGAAAATTACCATTTTTGGTAAGTTCTTTGTGTATGAATTAAATACTTGCTAAAATATTTAGGTGTGTAAGTAGGCATAGTTGCTGGTTTGATTAGTTTGTTGCTGGGATTTTTTTTTGTACTGGATACCAAAAAATAAATAAATTGAGCAGAAACCCTTTTTGGAGATGACCAGAAAGAGAGAGGCTGCATTGTGATTGCAGTGGAGCCACAGGTCTTTACTGGTGTCTACTGGGAATGGCTGGGATTACTCATCTGTGGTCTATGGCCTGTCCCTCCTTCTCCCTGCCAAGGGCTCTATGGGCTACAGGACATTTCTGAGGGCCTCTTTCAGAAGTGTTATTCCAAAACGTGTTGTGCTTGGAGGGATAAATGTTGGCAGCAACTGGTGATTTGGTTTGGGTAATTCTGCTGTTGTTTATATTTTATGTATACTCTTGCTGAAGACTGGTGGAACTGGAATTTTGATTGAGAGCCTGTCATTCAAGAAATGACTTTTCAGTTGAAATAAAGCGATGAAGTTTAATGCATTTTCTGAGATAACAAACCTTAAAATTGAAGTCACTGATGGATTGCATTTATCATGATTTCTGTGCAGGGTCTGTGCTGTTAAAAGTTATTTGAATAGCAACATGTCAGATGATGGTTTTCACAGATGAGGCTTTGTTGTCTTTGTTGATATTTATAGGAGAAGCCCAGATGTACAAGCTAAAGAAGAACTGTGGAAACATATTCAGTAAGTATGGTCTTTTTAGGGTCTGCGAGATGCTTGGTTTGCCTTTAATGTAGTTATTCAAATCCTTTCCACTGTGGCACTACACTGACTTAGTTTCAGTAAATTATGCATATATTAATGACCTCCTTTCTATAGAAGATACTGCAGGTCACTGAGTGTACTGAATAAAGATGAGCATTGTATGTAAATGAATTATTAAAGAACAATACATCATTTTAGAGATTTATTCCTGTGTTCCTTCCAAAATGTTAATATTGATACTTGTAGCATGACACCCCATTACCCCTTAGGAAGATATTTAGCAATTTCAAAGCATATTCACTGTTCAGTAGACATAATGTTCATATTGTGAAGCAACAAGATCAGATTTGCAGGGAGGTGAGAGGAAGGTAGAACAGGATGTGACATGCAGTTGAAGCAATCAAGGTGAAGTTATATTTATTTCAATATAGGTGTCCTATTTTGATGTCAAGATAGCTTCAGGGCTGACAGCAGCTTGTTTTAGTAAATCTTTTTAGCCAAATATAATAAAAATTTTAGCACTTCACAGTTACTGTTACATTTTTTATTTTTTCTAATCCTTTATAGGAAGGAGCTTGTGGATCCATCTGGCTTATCTGAGGAACAACTGAAAGAAATTCCATACACTAAAGTAGAGTGAGTTTATGTCAGAATTTTTTTTTTTTTGTTGTGAATATATACGCCCACTTTTCTTGCATTACTGTGAACTCTGTCCTACTGAAATAGGAAAGGTTTTACCTATAATCTATAAGCTCATATCTATTTCAAATATTCCCCTAGGATGGGTTAGATCGGGATACTTAATAATCTTAAAATTGAGTATTTTTCCTTTTCAAATTAAGAAAGAAAATCATCTTAATCTCTCCAAATCTCTTCCACACACTCATGAACCTGTCTGTATGTTCTGTATGTCTCCTTATGCAAGCCATGAATCTTTCTTATAATATAAACTACAAAACCAGAAAGAAACTAATGCAAACAAGAAAATTAATATTTTTTCTTAAACTTTTTTTTTTTTAATATTCTGATTATCCAAGCCACTTTTTGACCTCAGCAGTCCCTTCCTTGACTTGTCATGGGCAGTTGCCAGGGCATATCTATTTCCTTAAGAACAAACATCCATTTTACTGCAATAATTGCCCATTTGGGATTCCACATATCAGTGCAGGCAGCTGAATGTGGCACAAATGGGATACTGGGTTACATTATAATGTGCTTCCACTAGGCAGAAAATGCTGATGTTAAGAACATACAAATTAATACATTCCTTATTAAAGTTTCATCCTCAAGTATGGGCATGCCAGTTTGTGACCTCTGTTCTCCTAAAGCTTTGAATTCCAAGTACAGACTTCTAAAAAAGAAGCACCAGCCCTTTAAATTTAACCCTTTAAATTCAGCCAGTGCAAGGAGCCACCTGCTACACTTCAGTAAGAAATGGGAGGACCTCAGTCTGCAGCTGAATTTTTGTTTTGTGGCAAAGATCTGTTTTTCCAAGCCCTGTTGTGAATTCTGTTTCTCTCTTAGGACTCAAGGTGACCCCATCCGCATCCGGCACTCACACTCCCCTCGCAGCTACCGGCAGTACCGGCGGTCTCAGTGCTCCGATGGGGAGAGATCTGTCCTGTCTGAAGTGAAGTATGTGTACATGGTTATTAACACTGAACTAGTGTAGTGCAGCCCAAAAATTGTTTAGATATCATGGTGGTAAGAAGCAGCATAAATGCGGCTTGTTGGTGGCACAGAGTTCAGGTAACCCCCTAAACTGTGTATCTTCAGAGCTAAACATGAATGAAACAACTCCAAAACCATTTACGGTCTGTTCTCAGACACAGTGGCTTTCTTGATCCATTTGGAAGGGGAAAAAACTGAAAAGGCTGAAATAAACCTGTGTTGGTCTTGAGTGGTAGATCATAAATTTGCTTAGGGGATGAGAATTCATGAAGTTGCTTTCCAGAGAACTTCATCCTTGATAGAGTTGTTATCTATGTTCACTCTGTAATTTGTTTCATGGGAACTCTAGCACAACACCCTTCATAAATGGGTGGATCAGTCTTTCATAGAAGACTGAAGAGTACTAATGAATGGAAAAGCAACAGCCCCATTCTCAGTTGCAGGAAAGCCATAAAAATGCAAAAAGCAGTCCCCACCTGAAAGGCTAGTTTTAGGTGGATAGCACTCTTTAGGAGGTGCGGCACACCCCTGATTTCAGGTGAGACTTGACTTTGCCATGAGGGTGGCCAGGCCCTGGCAGAGGTTGCCCAGAGAAGTTATGTCTGCCCCATCCCTGGAGGTGTTCTGGGCCAGGTTGGATGGAGCTCTGAGCAGCCTGGGATAGTGGTAGGTGTCCCTGCTCATGGTAGGAGGTGGAACTGGATGGTCTTTAAGGCCCTTCCCAAACCAAACCATTCTGTGATTCAATAATGTTGTATCAATTTGGGCTGCTTCTGAAGACCAGGAAAAGACAGTGATGGCATGGGCTGTGCCCTAAAGGTGCCCACAGAGGATCAGCATGACAGCTTTTAGATGTCCCAAGTCATAAAAGTGATAAAAGCCTTTCAGATCTATAGAGCAGTCTGTGTCAGTTTCATTGTTCTTCCTCTGCACAGTTATGGTTTACCTCATTAAAGCAATATCCCTTTTGTGATATCACAATTCCAGTGTCAAAACTGATCTGGTCCCTCCACTGCCTGTTACACGATCTTCAGATAGAAAAGGTCCCAGCATCCATCTGACACAACAGGTTAGTGATTGTACATTCTTTGCAATTTTCCTTTTTATTGGAGGTAGAAGTGGGGCTTTAGTGCTTTATTTAAGATGGTCTTTGCTCTTCAGTGAAAAATGAAGATAAGTTTTTTTTTTCAGCAGCAGTGTGAATTGAATGTTTGTATTTTACTTACACTTACAGTTTGTATTCCAAAATACATGTAGTTCTGTAGCATATTTCCCTGTGAATACCTGCTTCTGCTGCTGAAGAACTCTTTCCCAATCTGATGCATCCTTAAGATGCATCTCTGCTCTTCCCAGAAGGAAAACTGACTTTTACAACTTCTTGAATTAAGCAGATATGATTGTGGTGCAGTTGTAATCACATCATTTATTCATCTCTTTCAGAGATTGTCTGAAGAGTTTTGTTGCTTGGGCTTGAAACAGTGCCCTTTTCCCTTTTCCTTCTCCTTCTCCTTCTTCTTCTCCTTCTCCTTCTTTCTTCTCCTTTTCTCCCCCTACAAATAATGAAGATTTTTAGGCTATTGATATCTAAAAAGGACAGAATTTGCCTTTTGTTAATCTAACTTAATCACTGTCTTTCATCTATATAACACTACCATACCTCTCAGTTTTCATAGTTTTATTGAGCTCAAAATGTGAGAAGCAAATTCTATTCAAAAGCAATCACAGGCCTTTTGTACAAACACACAAAAGGAGACCCAAAACATGGAAGGGAGAATTCCAGATACCTAACTTACCATACCAGTAGTGTTAAAATGTCCAGTGTCTAAAAACAGCTGCCTTTACCCTCTGCCCTGGGCTCCCTCACAACAGTGGCCATTAATTCCTTGTGAGTGTTTGCTTGCAGTGTTTCACTAAATAAAAAATAATTAATCATAGCATTTCCTGAATAGGCAATAGCACAAAGGGGCAGAAGCTGGCATGAGGCAAGAGGGAAAAAAATTCTGTTTGATCAAATAAATGTACAGACATTAATAGTCCCGATTCATGTATATATATATATATATATGTATATATATACATGAATTGCCATACTCATAGACTAAGGCTTTCATAGCAACACTTAGCAAAATACAGTGTTTAAAATCTGCTGTATCTTTTCAACAATGTTTAATTTATTCTCTTCAGAAGCAGAATGGATCTAAAGACAGTGTAATAGAAGAACCATCTCTGCTATCCACTAATAATGTTGATGCAAAACTGGCCACTAAGATTGTAAAAACTGTACAGGTGTCACGCTTCAAGGTGGAGACTTGACTGATGAATTGAAGATGGTGAATGGATTTTGGTCTTTGGAAAGTGAGAATTTGTTTATGTCTGCAAGGGAAGGAACTGAAGTTACGGGGGTCTTTCCTTCAGGACACCTGGCAGTGCAGTCTGCTTGCTGGGAAGACCAAGCAATGGTTTTATCATCAACACCATTCTAGTGGTGCAACTGATTGAGGACAAGCTGTCTGATAGACAACCAGAACCAGAAGTCTTTGCAAAACTGAAAGATCAGCATTTACATTTCCAAAAAATGAACAACAACAAAAAAAATTGCTGCAACAACAGGCCTCATGGTCTGCTCTGTAAATGAACAGCCGTGTTCCAAGAAGCAACTGTTAACTGACATGATCAGGATGCTTTAAGATAAGTAAAATAGTCATATTTTTGGTCAATTGTGCAATACAGTGTGATATGGGGAAATAATCTTCACAATTTATATGGGGATCAACTTATGTCCTGAGACATAAGGACAGATAACTCTTAAAAGGGTTATTTTAGCCTAGCACAGTAGCAGATGCTCATGTTGTTGATAAAAATTCTGACTCAATCCATTTTAGCTCAAAACCAATAGACTCTGTAACATGCTGTAGCACTGAGTTCCAGAGGTGATACAGACTTACTTTGCTTTGGGTGAGTCTAAATTGTAAACATCCTTTTGTGTAGAGGGACTAGTTAAATGAGCATTCCATACCACAGAAATACATGCACCAACTTGTAGTAAAGCACACTGGAAACTGGGGAATATAAATTGACCCACTGTGTTAAGACTGCTTAATTAGCAAGGCTGGTTGAATTAAATGTGTGGAGTAGTATTTAAGACAGCTAGGAAATAGCTTGGTTTTGGGTTTTTTTTGTTTGTTTGTTTTTGTTTTCTTTTTTTTTTAACTAGATTAGTAAAATCTGTCTTGATATATCATATAAAACAATCTGACACTTCTCTGAGCCATTTCTACTGTGTTAAAATGACAAAGGCAGTATTTCATGTATCATAACTCTAATTTTTTTTCTATTGTCATGATAGGAATACTATGTTTTAATGATGCTGCACATTGAGTGGGTTATCTTCTAATATATATCTGAAGTGATGCCTGGCTCACTTCTTGTCCTATCACTTCCTACAAATATCTGAAAGGCACTTCTCTGCCTCCCATTTGTCCACAGTCAGCACAGGGGTAAACCTTCAGGTGTTGCTGATTTGCTAGGGAGCTTAGCAAAGTCTTGGTGTTGTGTAAGTAATTTTTGCTAAGTGTAACCATTGAACTAAGTACTGAATTTGTCAAACAGTGTTGTAAACAGCTGTAGCAGCTCACGTGCCTTTCTACATCTGTCCTCTTTACACTCAACCCCCACAGCCCACAGAGATTTGCAGTGATCCTGTGTCCTCCAGTCCAAGCAACATCAGGAAACTGCAGCCCTGTCAGAAAAGCAACAATGCTTGAGAACTGGAGTTAGCATGAGGTGTCTCAGTTACACTTTACAAGAGGCATGGGATTACTAATACACATTTTAACTAACTAAACTGGTAAGCAAAATATTGTACAATGTGTTTTATTTTCCACTTCATTTTTTGATTCTTCATTGTTTCATGATCTGAGGTGGTCAGGTGGATGTTACTAGCCAGGGCGGCAGCCACAGATTTGGTATATTCCTGTCACAGTATGGAGTGGTCTCTAGCTTGGAAAGTGCTGCATCCTGCCAGGGAAGACAGAATGACTTAACAAATACTTTTCTTTGATCATTTACTTGGGACAGCTTTGCTTATACAGTCTCAATGAACAAATCTAAGGGAAGAGTCAGAACCCTTCTGTAGTAAAAATTCAATTTTCATGGAGGTTCTTCAGAATCTTTTGAATTTACTATGGATTTAATTCTAGGACATTGATGGGCTTGGCTTTAAGTATTTGTTCAGTTTTGTAAGTTTGTTGCATGGTTTCATTGTCATTGCTCCAATTTAAAGTGATCCTTTAGGATCTGTTTTTGACCTTGTGTAGTACTGTCATGAACGGCAGTTAACAAAAAAAAAAAAAAAAAAGAACAAACCAAAAAATATCCAAACTCAAAACACAACAAAAAACCCTAATCAACCCCAAGGAAAAAAAAAATCACTATGGCAAAATGGTTTAATGGAGAGCATCACAATCTTTTGGAAGACAACTGAAAAATGACAAACGATACAAGAACTGGTTAGTGTCTGCAATTAAAGCCACTCCTTGTTCCTTTGAGGTGTTCCAACCTGGAGCATTACACACTTGCTGGTAGTTTGCTGCTTTCTAAATAATTACCATTAGTTTGCTATCCTTACTCAGGCACAGGTAGGTAGCACTTATCTACTACGGGAAGAAGATTTGTGTTATTATTTGAGAATTATGTCTACATGGCGTACCTATCTCGCCAATCTTTAAACATTGATCAAGAAGCTTTATATCCAACCTCATGTTTTCCTGTATGCTTTCATCTTCCTGTGGCCTTTTGTGTTTTATTGCTGGATACCATCAGCCATATGCATGGTACTTACTGCACTACATCAGAAAATACGCTTCTGTCTAGTATAACAATCAAAGGTTTCAATTCTCAAGTCACTGGAGAGATGTATCATAATCAAGCCAACTTTTTTTTACATTTAAATGAGAAACTTATAGACCGAGCCCTAGATCTGGGTTAATAGTCTTCTCCCTGATGAGACCATGTAGGAAGCAGGTTTTTGGCAAGTGTGATGTTAGCCTGGGCCACTACAACCCAGTTTTGTGTCCACAAAAGCATAAAGATATCAGGCCTCTATTGCACATTTTCCAAATGTTTTGTCGTGCCAAAACAAGGCAAAACTCGCAACAAAGAACATCACTATCAGCAAACAGTAGAGAAAAGCATATTTCTTTCATATATGTGATCCTCCTTTCCTTTCAAGCTTCTTTTCCTCAAATGATTGAGGAAAAGAAGCTTGAAGGGAAAGGAGGAATTTTTTTTTAAGATCTTTTTATTTTTGTGAGAGATAGACACAAGTGACCAATCACTGAAAGCACTTACTGTGTCACAGCTATGCATTCCAGACCTAAACCAGCTCTATGTGTCCAAGTGACCAGCCTCTTACAGCTCTGAGCTACACTTTGCCCTCTCCACTCCTGCTACCCTTCCCCAGCTCTCCTGGGATATTCACTGCCTAGAGGCAGTTGCATTTTCAGAGCTGGGGTCTGGATGTCAGTCTAAAATACTTGTACATCACTATTAGTCAGGCAAAAGACATGAGATACATAAGAGTGTCAGGAAGTTAACCCTGGGGTTGAACACCATACAGACCTGTGCTCACTTGGACAAAGGACTGGTATTTGAGGCATTCTCATCCTAATTCTCCAGAACTGATCTCAGGCTAACGATTTTAACTTTGTGCCTCTGCATTTACCTCTTCTGAGACTTCCATAAGTGCTAAGCATTGGTAAGTTAGAGCTCTCACTAATTAACAATTACAACACAGTTGTACAACCTTTTGCAAAACATATATTTTATACAATAAAAAGGGCTTACTAAGCACAGCACAAAAGCATTGTTGTATATCCTGTACTGGTTCTCTTGCTTAGTTGGCTGGTTTCTTTCATTAGGAACTAGCCTTGACCTGCTGTTTTCTACACTGCACCTCTTAAGAGTTACCACTAACTCTGCAACTCGTATTCAAATCAAGCTCATGAGATGATGTTTGTTGAAAAGTTGCCAAATTCATTCCCTTTATACAGGTGGATATTGAACTGAATAGATAGCGTGTTTTCTTTTGGGAAAATTTGTTTAATTCAAAACTCCCTAGAAAGGAGTTTGAAGTCTACATGAACATACCAATGTGATACATTTGTTCCATGTACATTAGGTATTCATGAAGAAACTGTGTGCTTTTTATTAAAATGAGTTTGATAGATGGCTGTGTCAATACTTGTGTCCAGGTTATTTAAAAGTCAAGTAAAACTTCAATTTTTAGGGCATGGTTGCCTGTGTGTCTTATTTACATTACACAAAGGAGCAAATCCTTCAGAAACACAGATTCATTTGACACCACCATCTGGTAAAAACAGGTGTAGTACCAATTAAAATCCACTTGAATATGCAGCTTCTCCAGATTAAGTATTTTATCTTGTGGCAGGAAGTGGTCAATGTAAGCTTTGCATTTCCAGTGCACATCTATACCAGTTTCCTTTCTCACCTAAAAATCACCAGAGAGCAACAGCAGACTATGTAAGCTGTCAAACCAAACACAAAGATACAGAGCCAGTGTGGCAGACACTCTCTCCTTAATGTGTCTGTTGTTATTCCTGTATTCTCCTGAGTAAGAGCTGTGGTGTGTTGCCCTTGGCTGGATACCAGGTGCCAATTAAGCCGCTCTATCACTCCCCTCTTTAACAGGATGGGGGAGAGAATTAGATGGAAAAAATCCTCGTGGGTCAAGGTAGAGGAGTTTAATAAAGCAGAAGCAAAAGCAAAAAGCCCCCAAACTCCAGATTTACTTTTCTACTTCCCAGGAGCACATGTGGTCACTCAGTTCCTGCAAAGCAGGGCTTCAGTAGTAGGTTGTTCCAGAATACAAATTCCTTCTTTCTCTTCAGTTTTCATTGCTTATATTGCTTCTTATAGTCTGATGTTGTTTTCAAGGGTGCAATTCAGTTAGCCAGTCACACAAAATAAAAGGCAGTCCTAATGTTTAACATTGCACTTCACATTTACCAGCATTATTATTTAAGTAAACTGTGACCATTGAACCCACCTACTGCTCCCTTTACCTCACTCTTCCCTTGTTTTACCCCACTGTAACACCTGTATTACACATTAAAGCTTGGGGTTCTATTTTATTTTTAGTTGAAAGGTAATTAACATTTTAGATACTAATCATCAAATCCTGGCACTAGCTGTTGCTCTTGGGATCTTTTTTTTAAGTTTTAAAAAGCTACCCCTCTCAGTCTTACACTTCAAGAACAAAGGCCTATGAGCAGAACCCCTGAACAGATGGTATCTTCAGGGAATCTAATCCCCAATAAAAAACCTAAACTTTCAAGTACATCCCATAATTACATGCTGGATGACTAAAAATTAATTACTCTTGTCTAAAACTCCTTTTCTCTTGACAAACAAAAAACAGTCTTAGAATTAGTAACATGCTTACATTCAGTACTGAAAAATCAGGCATTGCAAGATACACAATTTAAGCATTTGTTCTTCTGATAAATCATGTTAAATCTTCCTAGAAAAATAAGCAGCAATCCCAATTATCTCAAGAGTATTTCACTCCAAGTTATGCTGAAGTACCACATGATGTAGCTGGTCAAAGTAATAATAAACCAAACTTGCCACTCTCCATGGTGGAGAAACACCTTTCCAGCTATTTTTAAACTCAGGTTTGCCGAATTTCTCCTTTTGGTCACCACAATACAAATCTCAGCCACTCTTATTTCCAAATACTACAGGAGACCATGGTTTAAGTCATCACATCCCAAACACTCAGCAGCTCCTAGGCTTTCTTTCATCCAAAGGGTACATCGGTATCCCAACATAAACATGGAGGAAGTCCAAACTCTGAAACAGAAGCAATTGTTACTAAAGCTTGGGAAAGATAAAAATTCTGAGAATAGAAACATAAATCTTTATTTTTTTTGTATATAAAAACATTACCAGACACTTCCACTGTGCAGTTAAATGCACTTTTGTCTTATTACATGGAGGCTTAGTAGTGCATTTTTTAACAGTTTTTTGTTTCTTAGGGACGAGTGTTTGCATACACAGGCATTGCTCTCAGGCTGGTTCTAACAATTCTTCCTAAGGAAAAAAATACACAGTGTGAGACTGGACATATGTAGCACACAGCTCTTTTCAGCAATATCCTCTAAATCCCCAACATTACTACAAAACTACAAAGATGAGCTTCCCCTCATCCCTTGGGCAAAAGGGTAAAATTTTCAAATCTCATTTTTAAGGATGCAAGAGAGGCCTTTTGCCCACCTAGGCAAGAATTCAGATGGTAACTACAAGCTGCTGGCAGTAGTAATGCTTTCTGGCTAGTGGGAGTCAACAGAAATTTCTGCTGCACCAACTCATGCATATGACTGTGCATTGGAAAACACTTTGGGAATAGTAAGCCAATAATACACATTTTAATAATTTTAGGTTAGAAAACAGCAGCCCTTTTACAGGACACATTACTAATAATGGATTACACAACATTTCTCTTTCCAGTGAGAGGTTCATACAAAGAGTGCCCACCTTACTCTTCAGCCCTGCAAAAGTCCCCAGTGCCTGGGGTGCAGAAGGTGTGGATGGATTTCATAGGCTCATTTCCCACACGCAGCAGTGGTAAAGGATTCAGCGCACCTGTGTTGCTCAAGCAGATTTTCACATTTCGTTGATAAAACTTTCTGATATTACTATTTTCAAGAGCATTATGGCCAACCTGAAGGAGTTTCATCACTTCACTGAAGATTACTTATATTTTCTCCTGAAAAAAACAGCCCAAACAAAAACTACAGTGATGTAGTACTGGATCATTCTTACACAAGATTTCCAGTATTGACCTAAAGGTTCCTGGCATCAGACTTGGATAACTTGTCACACCCTCTTGAGTATGTAGGTTACACAAATCACAAGTCTCATCAAAAAGAAAAGATTTGATAGTGCATGCAATTTTTATTAATACCTTGTTTGTACTAATGAATTTTGGGCTCTACTCAGCTTTTCAATAGCTTTTCCAAGACATTACAGTGAAACAGCATCTGGCATATGAGATTCCAAGCTTTCATGTTTTGCCAGTCTTTTTAACATTTTCAGTCCCTGTTTTCAGAACTGCACCACAACATCACACCCCTAAAGTCAAACATGAGAAAGCATGTCCTTGTCTTGGACACACTGGCAGACACATACTGATTTAACAAGCCAACCACACCAAACTTTTTATTTTATAGCTTCCACTTTGCTTTTGTTGATAGAAATACAGCCATCAGGCTGATCTCACTCTCATTGCTTCAGTTCTAATTTCTGCTCTGAGGTCATTGTGCCAAACCTCCTTCTCAGCAGAAAGCCAGCTTCATTGTAAGAGCAGGCTACAGGACAGAGTTGCACAAGGAATTATTGTTACTCACAGCTGTGCAATCAGCACTTGGAGGCTTCTTCCCACATGACTTTTCATGCTTGGAGGCTTTCACCACACAGGACTATCTCTGGGAGATCCTGAACTTCCAGCAAAACACACTAGAAACCTGTAAGAAGCATTCTGACAGAAATCTGACAATACTAAAGTAGACTTTACACTCGGCAACAGGGCATCAAGTAAAGCCCAGCAAAAGAGAAGACAACATACTATTCAATACTGAATAACAGACCGACAAATCTACAAAAACAAAACACGTTTTTTCCCCTTTAAGAAGATTTTAATCTTTTTTATATGTGAGTATTAAACTGTAAATATCTTTTTACAACAGAAAAACTAGAAGTCACAGCTAGAAACTTTGCAAGTTATGTAGTAATTACTTGCATACGTGAAGATCACGATAGACAAGAAAACTAAACAATGCTAAAAGGCGCCATTATAACTTTAGTTTTTTTTAAAAAAGAATGGTCCGATTCTCTACTTTAAAAAACGGAAGAATAAAATCTATTATGTAGTCCTCAACCACACTATTTCTACAGGCTGTTTAGGTTTTTTTGTCCTTGCAAAAACAGAGAGGAGGAAGGTACATAACCAGCTCTCTAAACCAGTTTGAGCAAGAATTCCTGTTTGCCTTTTTTGACACCACATCCATTCTGGACAGGAATGAATGAGCAACACAAAGGCAAAACTGAAGTATGGGAACTCTTTACCTCTGCGAAATTAAATCCACAGCTTATGAAAAAGCAATTAATCAGTTGACAAATATTTCAAAATTCACAATTAAGTAATATTCATACAGAGCAAACATTTAATAATAAAAGCCAATAATACCATACTCTTGGGACACCTATTAGTCCTGTTGGTGCATGCTCCGGCCACTGACCAACCTCCCTTGCTTTCACCTGGAAAACAAAAAAAAAGGGAGAAGACATATTTGGAAGAGCGACAGAGACACACGAACAGTGACACACGAACAGTACAAGGAGTCTAAAAAGACGTACTAGAGAAAAGTGCCCGATTTCGAGCACAGGCAACCTCACACAGCAGGCCCCGCTCCCTCCCGGCCGCCCCTCCGCCCCCGGCGAGCCTCCCGCGGGGGGAACCATCCGTCCCCAAAGGGAGGGGGGCATGCCGTGCGCTGCCTCCTCCTCCTCCCGCAGCGCAGCGGCCGCATTCTGAGTCTGCCGCCGACGCGAGGCCACAGGCTCCTCCATCAATGGAGAAGGAGTCCTGAGCAGGCGACTCGCTCGGGAAAGGCGCCGGGGTGCAAACCAGAATCCGGTCTTCCCCCTATCTCAACGCGGCGATGGAGGCGCCTCAGAGAGGTAGACAAGATGTCGCATTCCGCCGTCCGCGCATGCGGAGTGCCGGGCCCGCCGAGGTGTGTGTGGGCTACGGAGAGGAGGTTGCCGGTGTTTCCTGTTCCTTGTAGGAGTTCACGGTTCCTTGTGGAAGTTCCCTGTGCCCTCGCGGCGGGGTGGCTGCGGCGGGCAAGTTCCCGAGGTTTCCTTTGTCTTTGCGGAGGCAGATCACGGTGAGGTGACTGCAAGTAAACACGCCCATCTCGTGTACCGCTCGCTCGTGGTTGCGACTCCTTCAGGTTGAATTGTCTCTCCCCAGGCTCAATGCCCCTATGTTTGCCTTTTGCACACATAACCAGTGCCATCGGATAACTTACACAGTAGGTGTTGCTTAATAAAGAAAAGAGTTTCAAGAATTGCGCATTGTTACATCGCAGAAGTAAACATGCGTTAGGTGGGCCGAAAATATTTTGCTGTGTAAAAGCTGTGACCTTTGTGAAACACAAAGCTATGTTTTGTGTCAGGTAAATAGAGGCAATGTGTGTATTTGTGATTGTGATATGTGTGGAGCCCGACCACACATCATGAAGAGTTAGACCGTTATGAAGACGAATTCTAATAAATAACTGAGGAAA
>VYXF01005265.1:128060-196494 GCA_013397295.1 Polioptila caerulea | reverse complement strand
TTTTTTTTTTTTTTTTTGAGCACAAGAGTAATCAAATAATATCCTCCTCATAGACTTTTGGTTTAGGACCAACTTAGTCTTTTGGTTTAGGACCAACCCTGGTTTAGTACCTCTTTCTGTGAAAGAGAAAGCAAATCTGATTTATTTTGTCCAGTTCTATCAGCATCTCACTTTTTTCCTAGCTTAAATCCCCAGCATCCATTCAACTTCAAATAAAAACATTTAAAATCTCTTTTACCTATAGCAACAGAATTCCTTTGCCTGTTTGGTGAGGGGAGATGTCTGAACCAAGTTTAATGAGATTTAATTCAGGATCTCACAATACCCATTGCACTAGTCTAAAAAATCCCAGACAGGTTTTGTTGAAAGATGAAGATGTCCTGGAGCTAAGCCATAAAAGAAAATGCCTGTCATCACTCCCTTTCTTTTATCTTTCAGAGTTCCAGGTGGACCAGCACCTTTGGCAGATGCATTAACACTATCCCATGAGGAAAGAGTAATTTTTCCAAATGGGCAGCTCTCACACTATTCAGATCAGAGCTTATGCTGTTAAATGTCACCTAAAATCCAACAGACAACTTATAAGGTCAAAGAGTGCCAGTAACCACACACTCTCAGGAAGTGATATGATTGCAAATCAAAGCCATTGTCACCTTTTCAAGTCTGGAAGAGGGAATCTCATTAAGATCACACTGCAGTATAATAAGATGAGTAAGGTGTGGATAACAAGAGAGAGGTCTAAACTCAAAATCTGTGTCCTAGGACCATGACCAGAATTAGATGGGAAGGAGCTGCCTTGGCTATTGAAGCAATATGATTATCTTAACAATTGGGAAAACAGCTAAGGTATTTTTAACACGATAAAGAAGCATAAAAGTATGAGAAGGCATTATTGCTAAGTGGGAGTGGAATTCAATTGAATAAGTGAGTTTTTTATAGGGGGGCTGGAACAGCAAGTGTGAGTTCCAGTGTTGAAGTCATATTGTCACCCCGTTTTTTCCAGCTTCCCCTTCCTGGAGATCACCAGCTTTATGGCAAATGTCTGGATGATGTCCGGTTAAGCCACTTTAGCCATTGTTTTTTCCAGCCCATCACTACACAGTATAAAATTTAGTTCACATTCAGCTCCTATTCCAGTTCGTGAGCCGCAGTGGTCACCTGTTGTGACAGCTGCCTTTGGTCTTAAAATCCCTACCCACACCAGATGGAGGATGGCTGAACAGATAGAGAAGAATGAAGCAAGGTTGCAGTGGAATAATAGTTCGCAACAGCAACGAGTTTAGCTATCAGAAAGTCATAGAAATTCTATCAAATATCTGCAAAGATAAATGGAAGCCTGCCAAGACATAACCTGTCTAGGGCCTGGAAAATTTATGTAATTTGTTTTTAAAAACCGACAAAGCCACTACACAGGTTTTTGTGAATTTCACCAAAACTGGAAATAAATTATTTTTTCATTACCCTCACCCATGTGGAAACCTTCTGTGTCACGGGAAATGTTCTTTGAGAATGCAGCACTGATGGAGCCTTTATGAAAAATGTGCTTTAAATCAAGTGGAAGGGAGAGCAAAAAAGAATTAAATACAGATTGTAAAGAAAGCAGGTATCATGTGCTTGATGTGATCTAGTTCAAACTTGTAGTTGCTTCACCCCTGTACAAAGTTTTAACAGAGGGCTTCGGGATTAATACAAACCCAAATACTGAGATATTTTTATTGTCTTAATAATCTTCTTTCAGAATGATGGTTGAGACCTTTGGAATTTATAAACCAAAATATTTGCACTCTGTTCATGCTTGCTATATAGCTATGTAATTACTATTTTTACACTGCTTAGGTGACTATGAGTAAAAATGGACTAAACCAACACTTGTTTTCTTGATGTTGTGTTTGATTTTGCTGTTGTTGTTGTTGTTTTGATTCGGGTTTGATATGGTGGGGTTTTTTTAAAGATGCTTGCTGTTTCAAGCGTCATATTTCAGTCTATATCCCAGTAATAATCCCACAGCAAATCCACATTGTTGGTGTGTTTCCAGTGTACTAGAAGGAAAACTCAGGAGCATAGATGTTGAAAGGGTGTCCTTTTTTATGTGTACATTTCCTTGAGATAATTTAAGGGGATATTTAGATATTTGCCTGCAAACCAGCCCCTGCAGTATTCTAAGATAGTTACAACAGTGGGAATATGTCTATCTGAGCTCTTACTCAGGCTCCGTTTTGGTTTTAGCTGGTCTAGATACAGCAGTTTCCATGAGAAATCTTGTAAGAGATTGTCCTGTACCCCAGCTGTTAGCTCCCCAAATTCTTACCAGATCAAATCGAAGTTCTGGATGTGAACTGCTGTTGCTGAAGAGGGACATGCTGCCTTTTTACCACTATTTCTTGGTTAAAGCAGAGTCATTGGTTTTTAAACCGATATTTTTCATCTAACATTGACAATATCCATGAGTCAGAGTGTTTAGCACAGCACATGCACAGCACAGTGTCCCATGGGCTCTTGAGATTACCTGCCTTACGGCTTGCCAAGTCATGGTTTTAGGCAGAGCAGGTCCTGAACTGTGCACGCAAGTCCTACACCTCTCTTTCTATATATTGCACATATATATCCTTTTAGTTCTGGTGTCAGATCTAAGGAAATCGGTATGCTTAGCTCACCTCAGAGCATAGCGGGGCATTGCTTAAACTGACAGATGTCTTGCACATAGTGGATATAGGTCAGATAAACCTAATGTATGAATGCAATACCCCTGTTAGAGCAAGGAACTCAGGCAACCCAGGCTTGATAATTATCTAGAGCAGCATTTTTGTTGGGAGCACAGCTCTGTCTCTGCTAAGTGTGTTGTCATCAGTGCCTTTGTCCATACAATCATTATTAACATTATAAAAGCCCCATGAGGCCCCAGTCCTCAGCACTTTACCAGTGCCACTCTGCAGTCAAGAGCCCTGTCCTGGAGAACAGTCTGGGTCTGTGAGGTACAATACTTCCTTTGTCTAGATTGAATAGCACAGCAGAACCAAGAAGATTCACATGTGCCTATGTGAGAGGAGAAGGCTTGGACTGGTCACAGCCAGTCTGATGTGCTTTTTTATTCCTCTTATTTGCCTGCTCTGTTTTAGCTTGTTTTATATGTGCAACTGAATTCTCAAGCAAGATTTTTATGCCTGAAATTGTTTGTTATACATTTATATTGAAGTAATACACCTACATAACTGTTGTTGTAAACAGCATTGTTTTGTGTCATACAGAAATTTATTAACTTGCTTTATTGGCTCTTGTCTCTGATGTAATAAAATCTATCTGTACTTTGAGCAAAGAGATCAGGCTTGGTTGAATACAGGACTATTCCTCTTTTTAAATTCTTACTCTCTTTCCATGAATTAAGAGTTGTTCTTTATCCCTATCTGTTATCTTGCCTCCATGTTCTGGATAAGTTTTTGGAATGTAAGAATTTAGTCAACATTAACTTTTTTCCTCTGCTTTGCTCAGTTTAAGACTGTTTCTGTAGCAGCAGGAAATGGATTTTTTGAAGAAAAGTATTTTGCTCTGGAGATTTTCTTGAAGATCTATTGTTATCTTCCATAAAATGAGAAAAAATACAGTCAATTATTTTATTGAACCTTTCTGTATTACAATTCTGTTCTCCTGCTCTGATATGTGGTAGTTTCTGTCTAATTGGATATGCACTTGTCCTCTGGATAGCTGGTTTCAGACAGACCAAACAATGCATTGCTATGTCCACAGATGAAGTGTTATATTTTGCATTGTACTGGACTTATTTCGTGTCAGGATGTCTACAAATAAACATCTAGTCATATATATAAGTATAAAAAATTGCAGAAATTAAATTCTTTTGACTCTTTCCCACATTTATGAGGGGAGGGGATGAAGTCTCACATGATTTCTGGGAAGTCATGTTGAGCAGCAGCTAGCACAGCAGCATCCATCATACAATTAATTTCTTTGTCTCTACAGTTTACCCTGCCCTATTTGAGACAATGTTAATCACAGAGGAGAAAATGGGCCCACAGTCTATTTCTTAATTACAGCTCTGCTGTGAAAAGGATAGGATTTTCTGTCCATGGCTTATGTTGATGTTTGAGTTGCTGAAGTAGTGACAGCACTATCTATAATTCAATGACAAAAACTGTAACAGCATATACATGAATGGCTGCTGTTCAGATACCAGGATGTCTTCAGGCTAGATCACTGATATCAACAAATATTTTTATCTCTATCTTACAGATTCTGAAATTGAAGAAGGGAGTGACCATCTCACCTCAAGTCACACTGCAAGTTAGAAAGCACCCATGAGAGCTCAATATATGTTATATAATATTCTGTATAATTTAGCACATGTATTTAATATACATTAAGCATTCACTGGTAGTTTCTAACTTGCTGTGTGATTCACAACTGTGTGAATCCCTCCTTTAGTTTCCGAATATATAAATAGTAAACCCATCAGTGTTTATATTTTCATATTTTGTCCTTCTGTTATTTTTCTATTCTGCTCTCTGGCTGTTCTTTCCATGCACCTGGTAGCTGCCATGTTTTAAAAGATACCATCTTTAGCTCCATCAACCTATCTGCTGTGGGCACTTAGGAAACAAATTTCTGAGAATTTCTGAAAGTCTTCTGTAAGTTGTACTTGAAATTACAGTATCTTTAGATTTGACCTGTGAATCAAGTAAAACATTTTAATTTGTCAATAAATCAAAAGCCTATATTCGCTGACATTCTGTGTGGCTAATGCTTTATTCTGGAATTTATAAACATATAACAAAGAAACCACTAAAACCAAATAGCTAGCAAAATCATCTGGTACTCATTCTTTCTGAAAGAATTGTACCACAACTGTAAACAGATCAGAGGATATTTAATTATTTAGGTTTACATTTCAGGTGGGACACATCCAAAGTAAAATGTGAATACAAGAATAAATTGTTTGCATCTTTTAAAACAAAGGCTGTAGAGTTAGGTATAACACATTTACCATGAGGAGAGAGGATATCTTCTTCTAACTAATTTATAAAATTCTTTCCTTCAGCAATATGGAAGTAATTTTGTGGTCAGTGGGATCTGTTGGATGTCCTTTCCTAGTTCAAGTGTTAGATATTGTACGTGAGGCATGCAGTCCTGTGTGTAATGTACTCCATCTGTTACAAGACTGAAAGGCACATTTGGTGCACGCGCCTGCCAAATGAACTGCTGTGAGCTGCCAAAAGTGTAAGATGTTAAAAGGGAGAGAAGGTTGAATTTCCTGATTGTCTAATGTCTGCGAATGTAGCAACTGGAAAATAATTTCTAGTGTGGCATACAGTGAAAGAATACAAAATTATTTCTATTCCACTGTCTTTGGTGCTTCCAGTCACTTCCCTACCTTCCTCCCTTGTCCACAGTTGCCTTGCTCAGCAGTAAGCGGAGGTTTACTGCCACCGGGCATTACTCAGTCTCTCCCTGAGGTGCACAATCAGGAATCCTATTTTTCCCTTGGAATCTCCTTGCCTTCTGTTTCAAAAATATCACTTCTCTGCTAGAAGTCATGGCTACCCAGCAGAGCTGGGATTTTTTAAGCCTAGGAACCAGACCAATGAGAAGATTCTGGATGCACGATGCATCCAGTTAAAGCAAGGGAAACTTGAAATAGCTCTAAGCTTCCTACCCTCTTAAGGTAAAAAGTGTGCCCACAGTCAAAGAAGAATGCATCTCTGTGTTTTTCTTTCATTCCTCTTGCTTTGTGCAAGGGTGCCTTGCAGTAGACAGGAGTATGTGATGCTCAGATAACTGCAGGCTGCTGGTGCATTGCCAAGGTGTGTTCCCTCTGCTCAGCTCAGAGCCCTGTTCTTGCTGCTCCTCAGCTTTCCTCTGCAGAGGAGTAAGTCCTTGGCCAGTGGAGGAGTGAAGGAGGACAGAAGGATTTTGGGGCATGGCTTGGCCGCAGTTTCCTGTGGCTTGTAGGGCATAAAAATGCTCTGCTTCTCAACCTTGCAGTAAAGAGAGGGCTGTGGAAGACTTGTCGCCTCTGAATTGTGCAGTCTGGGTGCTGCCTGCATCAGCATTGTGCGGGACTGACATCATAATCCTCAAATTAAACAAGGGTAGACAGACCTAAAGCCCTGTGTCCTCATGGCCTGTGGAAAAGAGGTCTAAAGCTTGAGTGAAAACCTGCTTCTGGTCCAGTGGTGGGGCCATGCACCTAGTGAATGTGTGTATGGTGCAAGGGACAGTTCATTTGCAAATCTGAATATCTGATATTTAGAGTGCTTTGCTATTTGATTCCCTGAGTATCATGTTTGTGAACAGAGGACATATGGTGATAGATAATAGATGCAAAAGGACAAAACATACTGATGTTAGCGAAACAGCAGCAAGGAGTGAGTAGGTGTACAATGAAATCTGCAACAGCCAGATCATCTCTCTTTCCTGCTCTCTCTGTTTCTTACATGAATAAAAGATAAGGCTGTCAAGGCTATGGTCTAGACTGCATATTGGAGTGATTTCTGCTGAAACAATGGGACCACAAAACAGATTGCATTGAAACTTCAATGTTTTAACAGGTTTTAAATTCTGGTTTCCCTTTCAAGATTGTTAGCTTTTGGGACATTCTGCTTGAATGGGTAGTTTTTGGATGTGTTGAAAGGGTTGAGGTTTCCTTTTGCCTGTGTAAACAAAGCTAAAAGCTTTGATTTAGACAGAACTATTGTATGTGTTAATTTAATTGAGCAAACACAATCAGCTATAACGAAAGAAAAGTATTTCTGTGCTATACTGGAAGCAGTTGTTGTATTTCTCAGGGATGGATTATGATGTTGACAGGATCTGCCCTAACACAGTTTGGTATTATCTTTCTTTTTGCTGCTTCTCATGGGGATTCATGTTGGTAAAAACCCCCAACCAACATTACAAAACCAAGAGAAAGTAATGATGCATAAAATATAATAACAGAGCAGAATAACATCTGACCCAGAACTCTTTCTAGATGGTCAGTGAGGTCACTTGTGAGTAATGGTGGCAAAGCTCAGGGAATGATATGGCTTAGTAGAGCAGAAATTTTTTGTAGGTAGTCCAGTACAAACTAAGTTTCAAGTACCAGTTCTGTCCCTGAGTACTCAGTTTGCAGCATGGCTGGTGACAGGTAGTTTCACCTGGGTCTTGTCTCTGGACTGCTTCTGGATGGAAGGCACATCATGGGAAAAGACTGCAGCTTTACAGCAACTCCCTGCTACTTGGAAAGCTGCACAGCAGCTATTGAAACTCATTATAATTTAACATCAGCAATAATGCTGATCCACCTTGGGCACGGAACTAGAATGGCTCCAGGGTTGGCTGACTCCCCTCTAGCTCAGGTCCTGTGAGATACAGAAGCATGAGTAATCCCAGGGATCCAGAGACAACAGTATCCATTCGAGGATTATATGTTGGTCTTTTTGGTATCTAGTGATGAAACCAAGTTTTATACCCTAGCCAAGAAATGTGAGGCCATGGTGTTATTAGCTGCTCCTTTTATCACAGATCAGTGCATGAGTGGGAGAAGCAGGATGACACATGCAGGTGTCTCACATAAGGACCTAATAGCAAAAATGACAAAGGAGGAATTTTTCCAGTCAATAAAACAGTGTCATTCACATAGGTTCAGACAGGGGCTGAAAGCACAATTAGTATCATAAAATCAGACAAAGTAAGAACTTGTCTAAATCCAAAGTTTTAATGAAAACCATGAAATGTAAATCACAGGTATAGTGTGAGAATTTGTCTAAATTTCAGGTTGAACAAGTATTTTTCAGCTAAACACAAGATATCAACTCACTGATTTCATAGTCTGAACTCTTAAAAGGTTTATTCAAGACTACCAGTGGATTCAGCAGGAGCTAACCCTCTGGTTATTTGGCTACTAGACCCAGATGCCAAGCTTTGCACATTGAAGAAACTGCAATTGCCTCAGCAACCATGTGGTGTGGGAGAAATCTTTCAGAAGATGCTGCCTGGGGACAAGAATTATTAATACTGCAGTAAGCAATGGTGCAATATTCTGCAGCACATCACAAACAAAAAACCCTCAGACTTTGAAATGAAGTAGATTTCACTGTAAACTGAAAGAAATTAGTTATGTTTACCTACATAACTAATTGAGTTGAAAGTGGAAGAAAGGAGAAGACAACTGTAAAAATGGCAAGGCTTCCTCACTTGTGACTCCCTGAAAACTGAACCTGTACACAGACTCCTTTGTAGCTGACTAGGATAAATAAATAGATATCTCATTTTTCTCAGTGCAGTTTATGTGCTGAGATGTAGGGGGGTGTATATTTCTTGGGTTCAGAAGGCACAGAGAAGAGCGGGAAGAGGAAAACCTTGGCAAGTTAAGAATTAAGTGCCCTTAGATTCTAGAAGCACTTCTAGAAATTCTGAGAGTAATAAACAATCCATAATCATGGCCATTGCAGGAGAGTAGGTGATTTAAGTACTGAGTAGCCTCATGAGAGTTAATTCCAGAATGAAAAAGAGAAAAGTGAAGGAAAGCTGGAGGCAGAAAGTGATTGCAAATCCTTTGATTAACACCCTTTTGTAAAGTCATCTTTGTAGACATGGTAGCTGACCTTAAGCTGTGGGGAGCCACTGACTGAAAAGGAGGCTCACCCAGCTAGTGCTGGCTGTTCAGTGTAGTTGGCTTCCTGCAGCCCATCCCCTTTCCCCCAGGACGATGAGCTCATAGCAGATACTCTTCCACTTGGCCATGTGCCACAGACTGAAGTGGATTTGGAATATGATCTGTATTAGCAACAAGCTCGTGCTGAGGCAGCTCTTGGTATATTTCTTTTCTCTAATGCTTCTCAAAAAATTATGATTTAATTGTGACACAGTCATTCAGGCTAACCTATGGCTGCATTATCTCATGCTTTTTTTGTGGACAGATTTTACTCAGCCTGTTTGGCAACTGTGTCAGAAACAGGACATGTTAAAATTCTTCCCCCATTTGCGTGTTCACAATTATTTGTCTGATAGTATAATATTACACATGGTTCTCAAAAGGTCACACCAGCCTTTTTGCCCTGTACTTTCTGTAATTCTACCTGCTTCCATCTCAAGCAGCACTGAAACATGCATACCTCCCTTGCACCTAACCTCATACTTCAATGTGCCCAAAACATGCAAACATTTCCTTCCCTGATGGTAAATAACTTTTCTCATTGTAAATGGTGTTGTACATACTGCGCACAAAATGCAGACCAAAAGAACAACTGAGATGCAATGAAGAGAGAAAAATGCGAAATCAACTCTCTTATTGTGGCTTAGTAGAATCTTTGCAGGTTATAGAAAGCTGCAGGTGGGATCATCCTGGGGCCAGCGTGTGGGCTATCCTGATACTTCTGTGGCAGACACAAACATGGTCACACTCCTGTTTTCACACTCAGACTGCAGCAAGGATTGCAGCAGCACATCATAAAAAAAGAGTAAAATTTAGGTGTACCAATTTGCCATAAGTAGTAATCAGTGATTACTACTGCTGGCAACCTTTGTAAGAAGAAGAAAGACAGATTTATTCAAGCCTGTGGTTACAGTTGTATGGGTACTCAAATACATCTACAGATGTTTGCTACCCACTAGGAAAGCTATTCTTAAGAGTGGGGTTGTTGAAATTAGGCTGCAAGAGGCATTTTGTGTAGAGATTGCTGCTGCCAGCTTAGTGGAGTACATGCTGAGTGGTTCTTAAAATGCCTTTCAGTTGATATTACAATTGTAATGAAGGCACACATTTATAAATGTATGTGAAATAAAATTCTGTAAGTCAACAAGAACAAATGAATAATGCAGATGCAGATTAGAGACTGTTGAAGCAATAACCTCTGACAATCTAGGTGGCATCAGAAAAGCCACAAATGGCAAGGTAGAAACCAATGACTTTATATTGGCTGTAGTGTTCAGTAGTGGAAGGAAATCTTCCTGTCCTTCCCTGACATTAATTTCCACTCTAGATTAAATTTTGTTCCTGGCTATTCTGACTATTTAAATTATTATCCTCCAGCAAGGTCACCTGACACAGCTGTAGATTTACTGCGTGCAATAAGGTTCAAGGACAGACAGTATATATCATAACAGCATCTCCTGCTTTCGTCCCAGTACAATTATGGGTTGCAAATCAGAAAAAATTAGATGAGGAGGAGATGTACTGTCATTTGCTATGACCCACAGCTTTTAGGAAACCTTGTTAAACAAAATTTCCAGGTACTACAATAATTTTCTAGAACATTTTTTTCAAATACGTTGCTCCCTTCACCCCACATGATGTGTTTTCAGAGACATGAAACTCTTTCCCCAAATTCAGCTAACACACAATAGGGAAAAAAATAACATACAGTTTTATAGTTGAAAAACACTTAGCAGAAACAGTCCTTTATTTTTTTTTTTGTTTAATTTGTTTCAAGGCCCGAGGAGATGGATAGAAATATATTGCCATAAGGGTGACCTTTTTGAGTGCTTTTGTGCTTTAACTAGAAAAGAGGTTTTTCTCAGCCTCACTGAGTCAAATATTTTCACTTTGACAGAGAGGATGAATTTTCAGAAATCAGGTAACCTGTCAACACCTTGGCCTAAGTCACTGTGATGGGCCCAGGGTTTTGCCTTGAGCTTCAGGAAAATGCATGATTCATTTTCAGTGGATGTAAGAAGCCTGAGCCTTAGACCTTAAATGCGGCCACCAGCTGCTGAGTGCATGCTTTCCTTTCTGTGTTTGGGAGTTTTTTTCTTGTTTTGTTTGGTTTTTTGTGGAGGTTTTGTTTGGTTTGGTATTTTATATTTGTTTCTGTTGTTGGGGTTTGTTTTGGTTTTTGGGGTTTTTGTTTTTTGTTTTTTGGTTTGGTTTTTGTTTTGGTTTGTTTGTTGTTTGTTTTTTTAATTTGTTAATTTATTTCTTTAGGATTCCCCACCTCTGTCTTTGTATTCTTCCTGTCTTCCTGGTTTTGGCATTTCTCAGGCTCACTACTGGAAGCAAAATTTATAATGACAGAAGAAGCAGAAGAGAACTATCTACAATTAAACTTCACTTTTAATTGCTAATCGGCATTAGAAAAAACAGCTATATATTTGCAGATTGCAGTGAACTGAATTTTATCAGTTGTATTTGTTTGCATTTAGAACTGCATAAAAGTCCCAAGCAGTATGGCAACCTAAGTATACAAGACAGTAAATAAACCTAGAGCATATCAGGAACATCCCTCAGGACTTTACAAGCAAATTCAATCTACTCACATCAAATACATCCAACAGGAAGAAAAAAGAATACTGGAGGGAACAGGGAAAGTCTTCATAGTAGAAATGTTTTTATAACTGTTTGAGAAGCACAGCAAAAGGTTTTTGACTTAGAGGGGCCAGATTTGAGGGAAAAGTGACTCACAAATGATGTATAGGAGCATGAAGGGATAGTTTGAAGTGAACTGAACAGGAAAAGAGAAACCTGACTTTCCAGTTACTTTTTCTTAGGCATGTTAATGGGCAGCATGAAGGAGGACAGGCCAGCACAGAAATGGGGTTGTGTTAATTGCAGGGGTCTACGCCAAGCTGGGCGACCAGATAGTGAGGATCAAGCAGCAAACCATGGAAGAACAGAGACAGCAATAAGGTAGGAAAATGTGCCAAAGGTTGAGTAAGACAAAAGGCCAGGAGGAGGCAAGAAAATCTTGCTTGGAATAGAGAGGAAGAACAGGAAGATGGCGGGAATAGTGCTGAGGGAAAGAGAACAAGGAACTGTAATAGGTGAGGAGGAGGAAGATACCATAAAGAAGACAAGGGGTAGTACAAGCCACTAGGAGGAAGAAGGAAGAAGCAAAGTTGTGAAAGTATGGTGGAACAGTGGAGAAGTGATGTTAACAAGCACTGAATCACTTGGGGAATTAAAAAATAGCACAGAGAATAAACACTGAAAACAGGAGGTGAACTGTCTGCCAGAAGAAACCCTGGGCATACAGCTCCTGAGTGAGCCAATGAGGTGCTGAGCACCAGGTTCATGAACAATTTAGAGTAGAGGAACAGCTGGCTGCTGTGCCTATGGCTGGCCCTGCGAATCTGACAGTTGTCAGCCAAAAAGTTGGCTATTGGCAAGCCTCTCATCTGTGCTTGTATGAACAAGGACAGAATGTAGCTGTGTGTAAATTCTTCTAAGGGCAGGTGCTAAACTTGTCTGATTTTGATATTAGGAATGGGTTACGTGACGGCCAGGACTCTGACCTGATTAACACTGTGGGGAAAAATCAATGAAGGAATGCAAAACTGTCTTTTCAAATGTTTCCATGTCCCTAGTGTTGGAAGTTCCTGGTTTGTGGGGTAGGCTGGTTGATAGCAGAGCACTATTCTTCCATTCAAAATCTCTAGAAGGTGTCAGCATCCAGTTATGCTCTCCTTTAATCCTTTGCTGAGTCTCTCTCGAGTTGAAAATGAAGGGACCGAAGTGGATACCACATTTTCTGGTATCAAAAGTAGTTTATCTTTCAGGAGCTGTGTGATGTGAGGAACTGATTCAAAAGATTTAACTGGAGCAGTGGTTGTTTAGACATAGCCTCAACTTTAAACTAACCGGCAAACTATCGGCACTTATCAGCACAAGGCATCAAATCAGTGATTAATTTATCTTAATCAGATTATTTATGGAGACTTGATTAGAAAGGGTGACTGAAAAATGGAAATATTAGATTTGAAATGTCATAACATCAACCTAATATACTTCTGAATTATTCAGTGGGACAATGCAGTCTTGGTAGATGATGTTTCAATAATTTAAAACATTATTTTCCACTTCACAAGCAAAACAGTCTTTACAGGAACCTTCCCATTTAATGTGATAAGACTGAATCAATTTGTTAAGATCTCCAAACAGTTCCCTGTATTATGGTGTGTATTGGTAAAAAACAAAAACAAACAGAGGTGTTATTCCACAATTTACCCAAGATATTGTAGTTCCTGGGTTTTAATTTTTTTAAGAAAAGGAGTAAGACAGTATTTGTGGCATCATTTTTGTGTAATTTTTCTTTTTTTTTTCCAGTTAGCTAGTGATTATTCCCTGAAGAGTATTACTTACACAGCACTTCCATAGCACATGAGTATACCAGATCCTATGCTGAAGGATGTGTCATTTAACTGAAGCAGATATAGGCACGATGTTTGCATCTCAAAATCCACATTTCTGTCTACCTGCCTCTGCTTATTTACTTGATTTACCACACATACTTTTAATGCTTGCATGACTGTAGTATCTGGCCAGTCTACGAATGGATGATGTTCTACATTTCTTTGTCATTTTGGACCCAAAATAGATCAGGCCCTGTAACTATAGTGATGATCAGTCTTGGACGATATGCCAGATTGATTACAGCATGTGTACATGGATATTTCATACTGCTTCNCCCCTCCCAGGCACTTGTCCCAAAAGCCCTCAGAAGCAGTCCTGATTTGCCATCAGGACGGGCTGCAAAGGGATGTCATCCAGTGTGTCGATTTTATTAGGACCCTGAGTCCTAATCTGCTGATGGGTGCAAAGCTCAGGCTGGTGTCACAATGTGCCCTGTCAGGCACCATTGGGATGCTCCACTGACATGGCATGACAGGGCTTCACGCAGCTCTTCTGTCACTGACAACTGAAGGCCATCACATCCTCCCCAGCACAGTCCAGGACCTCACTGTTTTGGAATTTCAGCTTCAAATACAAGTGGAGGTCATTGCTGACAGAAAGCCTCAGAGAAGTTGGCAGCTACTGGGTGACCTGAAGAAAACTGAATTTCAGCTCCTTTCCAGTGAGAAGAGTTTTCATGCTGTAAAGTTCACCCATAGTGCTTTTTCAACTGCCTACTTGGAAATGGTAGATGAGAAATAAATTAAAGCACTGGCCCTTAAAATGTTTGATAATCCAAAATTCCCAGTCAGGTAATTTCTCAGAGTTTTTTTCTCAGTCAGGTATGTGTTGGCCCAGAGCTTGAGATGCCAGAGATTGTCCTTTCAGGGTGAGGGCCAAGTTATGTTTGAGAGAGGAAGGCTGAGCAGCCTCTATGGCTTTCATGCTTCTGGAGAGTAAGCAATGTCTGAGCCATGGCTCTCAACCTCTAACACTAACAGTTGATAGCCATGAAATAATTTGAAAATTCTGATTTGTGCCCATTCAGTGTGCCTTTAACAAAATCAAACCTATTGTGCCAAGTAGGATGGTGCATAAATAAATAACTAAATCATAGCAGCTGTGAAGTCAGTGCTTGCCAGAACTGTATATAGCAGTTCCCAGAGACCACTGGGAAGTTGTTGAGAAAAAACAGTTTTAAAATATCATTTTTAAGTACAGTTTTTAATCAAACTAATAACTTACAGTGTAACTGCATCTGTGGACTTGTTTAAGTAGAATAAATGTGGAATGAATGGCATATTGACATCAAGCAAATATATAATAGGATTGATGAGAAATATATTCTTCTCTACATTATCCATCTTCTAAGCACTAAAGATTTGGGGAAGTGATTAAGACAGCATCTTGCTCCTTGAAATTTAATACTAATTCATTTCCACCTCATTCCTGATTTGTAACATGAAGGATTGTGAGTCATGAGATCGTGAGCCTTGCAAAAGTGAGATAAACAATTGACTTTTGAGAATTGTGTGCCTTATCTTTTGAAGAAGTGAAAAATATGCAATACTAAATGCTTTAAATTCCCATTGCAATTATCAGTTTAGGGCCTTTTTTTTTAATACTCATTGTTTAGCAGTTCCCATTTTGACCCTATTGACTGCACATTCCAGAACTTTGTGCTTGATATATCTGTGTATTCTCAAAATCTGACCTCAATTATGGAAGCTAAGGAGTTTTGAAAGTCTGTCTACTTTTTCAGTTGTTAAACTTATCTCATAATTGAACATGGAATAATAAAAGAGTCACGTATTTCTTTAAAAATATAGGCAAGTCCTAAGGAGACCACCAAAGTGATCAAAGGGAGAGAGTACCTTTCCTATCAGAAAAGGCTGGGAGAATTGGGATTGTTCAGCCTGGAGGAGAGAAGGCTTCAGCCTTCCAGTACCTGAGGAGAGCCTACAAGAAGGATGGAGAGGGAGTATTTACAAGGGCATGGAGTGACAGGACAAGGGGATATGGCTTCAAACTGAAAGAGAGTAGGTTTAGATCTGATATTAGAAGCAAGCTCTTTGCTGTGAGGGTGGTGAGGCCCTGGAACAGGTTGCCCAGGGAAGTTGTGGCTGTCCCATCTCCGGAGGTGCTAAAGGGTTGGAAGGGAGCCTGAGTAAACTGGTCCTGTGGAAGGTGTTGCTGCCGATGGAAGGAGGGATTGGAACTGGAAGATCTCTAAGGTCCCTTTCAACCCAAACTATTCTATGAATCAATGATCACTCCATCCAATTCCAGACCCTCATTGTTGTGCAAGGTACCAAACCTATTTGCTGACTGCTAGTCTTCAGGAGGAGCAGGACCCCTCTTTCTTGTGTGGGCAAGGACCTGCTTCCAGCCTTCATATTCAACAGATTCTTGACCGACTTCTTGAAATGGCTCAGAGTCCACTTGCACCTCTGCTGCCATGGTGGGACAAGACTCCCGAGCCTGCAGGGTTTCTGAGAAGATCCCACCACTGTCTCCCTCATTCTCCTCAGTGCTACACAGCCTGCTCATGTCCTCACATGTGAAACTGGTGAAAGACAATATGATTTTAAGCTACATCATATGATTTATTTGACATTATTGAACATGGTTATGAAAAGAAGTTAATTTGATTTTCAAAGTAACTGGTGAATCTGAGTTGTAGATTCGAACCTTGTTTCCCCCACTCTTGATACTTTTAAAGAGCGTTTTTAGACAGTGAAGTCTTCTTAATGCATCTAAACTTGATACACAAAAAATATAGTCAAATTTGAAAATCTCTACTCGTTAATAAGGCAAGCAATATACATAATGCTGATGAGGTGGCAAAATATTGAAACAATCTGGGCCAATTTCCTTAGAGAGGAAAAAAATTCTAAATTGTACTAATAATGAAAAAAAAATACTATCCAGATAATATAGACATTAAAATGTAATTGTGATATAAGAATGTTATTGTGATATTCTGAAACCAAGAAAGAAAATTGTTTTGCAAAGTACAGGTCTCACAGTATATGAAATGAGTGGCTAAGTAGGGGTCCCATGCTGGTACATAAAGCTACTGGAGTTCTTGGAAAGAAATAATGACTAATGAGGTAAATGTCCTCATGTTTTCTTTTTTTCTGGGTAGCATACAAATTATTGAATACAAAAAATATTTTGATTAATTTGATTAAATTACCCCATGAGTTATAATTATGCATTTCCTGATTATAATTGTACAGCTCCTCAGAGTAGATGATGTGATGCAGAACAGAACTGACCTTTGGTTTCTGATTTAAAGTCCTGGTTTTAGAATAAGTGAAAGATCTGTGTCTGAATTAATTATTATATTGGTAATAAGATAAACTATATATTTGCTTTTTCATCAGCACTACAGAACATTAGTTATTAGTACACTCTGTTATGTGTAGTAGTCATTCCTTAGTGACTAATTACATGGATGATTCGTGTGATATTTGAAATGCTGATCTCACTGTTCATCATTGCCACAAAATGTGGGTAATTTCATGTACAAATCTGTATGATCGTTTTGAATGCTGTATGATGTAAATATGTCACAGCCTGATATTTTCTGATCCTCTTTATGACATAGTATTTGAAATATTTGTTTATAAGTTATTATTGCCATTGATTATCAGTGAATATGCCTCAACTCTTTTTTTTAGTTGTCGTGGTTTAACGACAGGTGTCTGCTAAGGAAGACAGGAGCCTCCCTTGGAGTTAAGGATGTAAACCCCCTCCCTCTGAATTATTATTATTTTGGATTTAAAGGGGCTCTCAGGCAAAGATATGGGAATAGGAGTAACAGTTCTTTATTAGGAGAACTAAAATAAAACAACCATGCAATATTACAAAAAAAACCAAACAAAGCCACTGACAGAGTCAGAAAACAACCTGACACCCTGTGGGCCAGGCTGTTGGTAGCAGTCTGATTAAATGGTGGCTGGAATCCTTCTGGAGTGGCAGATGTGGCTCTGTTGAAGCAGTGATCCTGTGGAAAGGTGTAGTTTTCCACTGAAGGTCCAGTGGAGAGANAGGAGATTACACCATCCCCCAGCCCAGTTCCAACAGATGGTTATAGAATACATAATTTTTTTTTTTACATTCCGCACTGCAACCCATGACATAGTTCACTGATCTATATGTGTAATTTGTTTGTGGAGCTGAGGGAAGACATTTTTCCATAAAAAGCTGTAATGATTGTTGGAAATTTGAGAGACTGGGAGTAAGAATTCAGTTGGTGGGTAGTTGTAATATCCGGTGTACATATTGGAAACCCAAGTTCTTATTTTTGGAGATCCAGATCTGTGGTTTTTTTCAGAATTTAATTTTGAAAGACAGAACTTCTATCCAGACCTCATGGTGCTAGTGCACTTTTTATCCTTTCTGGAGCCAACAAAAATATCTAGTGTATTGTAAAAGACTGTTGTAAACTACTTATTTCAGGAGCTGTGTATCCTAATCTTGGCAAATTACATCAAAATATGCCAGTAGACACCTACTGGTTATGCTGCTCTTAGATATACATGCTGTTATCAGCTTTCTGTTGGCTGGCCACAGTATTGAATGATTGGTTGGGGTGTGTTGGGTGTGATTTGTGGATGCCTGCTAAAATGTCTGACTGATGTGGGGAGCATCCATGGGCCTTGATGGACCTCACTGGTAGTGAATTCAGCAGAGGCTTTTCTGAGTCACATCTGCACAGATACTGAGCTGGACAGGATGTTTGCATTAAACTGCCTGCCTCAGACGTGAGGTGTCTCAGATTTACTCAGCATTCTGGTTAGACAGAGGCCACAAGGCTTGAATGTTTTGACTGAAGTCCTGCTGGTGATTTATTTCAGAGATCAAAATCCTTTCAGAGGTCTGAGTCATAGCCTTGGATCTGTAACATGAAAGCTGAGAACAGCCTGCTGCATCTTTATGGGGACAAAGTTCTGGACTGACACAAATTTTCAGATTCATGGCTTGTCAGTCTCGGATGGTAAGGGTTAAATATCAGCTTTTTGCTATGTCTCTGTTCCGTGGACTAAAATGTTGCATAGGTCTGGAGCAGATCCTCCTCCCTCCTCCTCCCTACTGATGAAGATGAATTTCACCCACAGGGATTGGGAGCTCACTGAGAAACAGCAATGGTATTACTCATATTCTAATGTGAACTAACACCAACATCTCTCCTGTGTTACACAAGGAAAGAAGGCTATTTCTAGTGAATCAGAGAATGAATTAAATGCCATGGATATAAACAAAGTAGATAATCATGTAAAGAAAGGCAAATATTTTATACCTTTCAGACAACAAATATAGAGAAATTAGTCAGCGACTTGTCATCCACACTGTATTCTGCTGCTCTTTTTCTTATTTTTGTGTTTTTTTTTTTTTTTTCGTTAGTTTAAACAGTGACATTTACTCACAAGTTTATACTAAATTAATACATGGTATTCATGAGTTGTTGATCTTAGTGTGGTATTTGGAATAAAAACCTAATTCTTATCAACACTAATCTTCAAGTAAGAAAAGGCACTAACCAAGCTAGATGGCTTCAGTTGTCTTTGAGCAAGTAATAACAGGAAAAAGTGATAATACAGAACCTAATTAAGCAAATATGAGAAAATATGTGCAAGAATAAACACAGATCATAAACACCTGCTATTTTGTAATTGCTATGTAAGACCAAACACCTAGCCAGAGGACTGAAGATCAGACAACACGTGTCTCATATTGTGAAAAACTTGTGATAGAATGAGAGAGGGGAAAGAGAGAAAACTCTTGTACACGAATCTTGCATAGTCTGTTTAAGACAGGATGTTTGCAAGACCCTTAGGGCTAGTCAGAAAGACAAGGCTTCATTATTCACTGTATCTTACACCAGTGGCATTTGGCACCTCTATAGTATTCTGCCTATGGTCACACTTGTGAGCACAGCCCAGCAGCTGCCCTTCATCTCTGTGGTGGTCTGTAAGACCCACTCTTTGTGTAGTTCATGGCCCGAGCTACTGGGCTTTGGGTGAAACTTTCCACATCTTGGTCTTCCTTGCTCAGAGAATGCAGTCACACGCAACTTGGATCCCATGGCTTTGTCTATGTCATGCTTTGTGAGTGGTGCCAGAAAAAATTGTGAGCAGCATTAGGATTGACTTCTCTTCCTAATCCATACCACTGCTGCACTGACTGCCCATAGGTAGGCCATGGGGAGCCTGTCAGCTCTAAGGTGCATGTTAAGATGTCCAGCAACCAGCCAAGGTTTTGGACATACCTGGACATGTGGTGTATGTCCTCTGACTGTACTTTCTGTCTGTATTAATTGTGCACCTGTTCTTGAAGCTTGCCTTGGGGCACTCCTTGCATATGCTGGGTACATACAACTTTTGTTCCTGCAGGTGGAAGATAAGGGCTATTGCCACAGAGCAGCAGAGGTCTGCACTTTGCACAGCTGCATTTTATAAAAATGTAGAAATAAATAATCACATGTATAAATATTTTCATTTGAGACTAGCATATTTGTAATGAAGGATTCTTAAAATCCTGTACCATTTATTTTCTGTTCTGTAAGTAATACAGTGGAAGAAATCAGAATCTAATATAAGAAAGCCCACATAATTTTTTTTGCTTAAGATGATCTACAGATCTTTTGTGGTATGAAAAGATACTATTCTTACTTTCTTTTTTTCTCCTTTTTTGTTATAGTGTTCTTAACTGACTTTATCTTGGCCCAGGATCAGTGTTTTTAGGACATGCAAAATTACATATTTATGGAACTTAAGTACTAAAGATGTACAATTTGTTCTTTAAAATTTGGCTCTCCTTGTAGTCTTCACTTATAAACCCAGATAAATAAAAGAGCACATGCCTGGCTGTAATGCACAATCCTTGCAGTTCTGACTAATTGCTTCCTCATTGCAGTTCTCCTTCAACACTCCTCCCCTCTGGTTTTGTTCCAAGATTGTGAAGACATTTTTGTCTGCTTTCATGTTTGGCAGAAGATTGAAGACAATTCGTAAATAAACTTGGTTACCATTCTGAGGGCTATGAGACCAGTGGCTACCCAGCCTTCTGCATGATGCCAAGACAAGAACTTGGCCAGAATAAATCGTTTTTATAATCGTGGGCTTAATGTTCCCATTAAGCCCAATCTTTTATGTGGAACATTTTTGATAAGTCAGTAGGGAAAAAAAATTATTTATTTGCTTTTTAAATAACACACTCAGTCTACCCCAGCCAAGAATCTGGGGAGTAATTTGTTTGAGGCCAAATGGCAGGATCGTGCAGGTAGGCTAGCATGCTTACCAGAGGAGGAAAATGCTGAAGCAGCAGTCACAGGCATTGCCAGCACTGGCACTATTTTTGGAGGCAGATATAGGGCAACTATCAAACTTTTCCAAGAGATGTGAAGCAGTCTTGTTAACTATCGGAGAACAGGATCAATTGCTTTCTTGTAGTTTTGATTTATTAACCTCTACTCTGAAGCTTAAAAATCCAAACCAGTAGCATGCTCAGGTTGCTTACGTTTTCCGTGCAGTAACTGATCCAAATCCTACTCGCATTTGAATATGCTTGTTCTAAAGTACTACCTTCAAAAGGTAATGATCTGGCCATGCCAAAGAATTTTGCCTAAATGACAATTTCAGAAACACACGAGCCTATTCAATTGTATCTGAAAGGTGACTTTTAAAACATAGAAGTCTAGGGAATTTAGCAAGAAAAGGCTGAACTTTAGTCTGTGTTCATTTACATAAGGAGTGCTTTCCTGGAATGTAGACATCTAGATGCTGTATATTAGCAGTAGAGCTACAAAGGCAAAGATTTAAAGTTTGCACATATAGCAAAGGCACTGTGTCCTCCCACTCACCTGCCCCTGGGGGAAACAAGCTATAATTCAGAAAAAATGTTGTTTTTCCGGTAAGGTCTTTTGTCAGTACAGCTGAGTTGGGTAGGGCTTCATATTCTTCTTAGCTTCACAGTCCTCTCAAACAAATTCCTTGTAGCGTAAACCTAGATGAGAATTGGATTTTTATTTGTAATGTCTGCACTTGGAGGTAGTTTTCTTGTGTCAGACTTGAGTGATGGAAAAGGAAAGAGCAAAGGAAACTTTGCTGCCTGAGCATCCAGAGGTTGTTCTGTCAGCCACACTGGCACCACCTTCCGGGGACCAAAGTCCCTCTGCAATGGCAGCCCCAGGGAGGTGATGGATTCCCTGCTTGGCTCCCTGTACACCCCACACAGTCAGACCACTTTCTTTACTGCCTCGACTTCAGGTTTCCCACAGCAGAGTCTCAGACCTCCGGGTCCTTAAAATAATGTAATCATTGTGCAACAACAGAAAAACAGCTCAAGCTGGTGCCAAGGAGGAGGAGGGACCCTCAGAAAAGGGATCCCATGGCTTTTATACTCTGTCAGTCTGCACAGGGACGTCTGGGATCTCCCTGCTGAGTCCTTGGCTCCTACACTGTCTCTCACCTGGATGTGCAGTTCATGGACACTTGCCTTGGGCTCTGCCACCGAGACCTCAATCTGCAGTGAGCTACCTGCACTAAATATATTTGTCAACATCTGAGACATTCTTCCTCCTAGTTTCCTAGGAAATACTCATCCCTGAGTATGACCTTTTGGCTAAAATTGCCTGCTGAAACGTTTTATTCAAACTGATTTATCTCCTTAGCCTCTTCATCTAGTCAATTACAAATTTTCTAGAAAACTCCAGCCACAGATAATATCATATTGTGAAGAGAAACTGCCTAAAATATTTTATTAATATAATATGATTCATAATTTGTTTGATATTGCATTGGTTGCTATACAATTGCCTGCTAGAATGAATTCTTGACTGTTTCTAATAATCTGTCTCATCGCTTACTAGCCATGGCACTTTTTTGAACTTTGCCTGTGTTCTGAGGTCGGCGCCATGGCATGGAAATCCAGGGTGGGAGATGGAGTAAAACCCTTTGGTAAACCTCTGAAGAATGATAGGAAGGAGAAAGTTTTGTTGAGCACATCATACACAAGGCTCTTTTTCAGGTTGTGAACCAGCCCATTTTTTTGTCTCAAACCGAAGTTGCCCATGCAGCCTTTTAGGAGGCTCCTCAACGAAATTTTGGTAAACAATGGATTTCCTTGACAAGGTCTGGAAGCAGTTTGTGAGCCTAGGAATTGTTCCAAGTGCACAGTTCAGCCTTTTAAAGGTGAGGAGGAGGACAAGGGTAGATGAAGAACTCTGCACTAATTTGTTCAGCAGTATAAAGGTACTGAGGACTTCATTTGTCCAGGCAAGACAGGAGCATGGACCTTTCATTGCCTTGATTCTGATTGCTAGCAGTGTTTAATCTCTCCTGAGGAAGGTATTTGTGTTCACTCACTTGCAGACTCACAGCACAGGCCCAGCATGGCTGTGCTGGTAGAGTAGGCCCTAGTCAAAATGGCACTTTGACCTCCCACTTTTTATTCAATGAATAACATCCTGGAAACACATGCTGGTAGCACATGCCAGGCAACTTGCTGAGCAGCTGTGTGGAGAATGTTTTGGGTGGAGGTGTCTACTCCTGGTTCTCCTGGCCTGAATTAGGACCTCTGCAATGTTGAGCTGGTCTGCAAAGCAAAAGATCTTGTTTTGCCTAATCTGCTAAAAATCACGTGAACAGGCTTTGGTCAGGAGAGAAGGTGGGACTGGGGGATAGCATAGACCTGAGGAAATTTATGTACAGTTTCACTTGTTGTGCTTCTTGGTTGGTAACATTTTGGTAATGACAGGTATTAAAATGAAAAATGATGTAGAAAATTTAGTTTAAACGTGGTCAGAGAATATTCGTGTAGAAGATGTTAACTTCATTAAAAAAAAGACAACAACAACAACAAAACAAAACAAAAAAACCAAACCAAAACAACAACAACAACAACAACAAAATCCTGTCAGTTTTGGCAGGTTCTCTGGAGATCACCTAGTCCAATATCATACCCGAGCTGGATCAAGTCACTCAGGGCCTGGTCTGGCTGAGGATAAGACATCTCCTCCTAGGATGGAGTATCTTCTTGAGGCACCTATGCTTGTGCTTAACCTCTCCCACAGAGAACATTTTCCCCAGAAATCTAGTTAGAATTGCTTTTGCTGCAAGCTGAGACAATTGCCTCTTTTCTCCTCATTGTGCATCAGAGCAGAGTCTTCATATTTCCTGTATCCTTTCTATTTTACTGATGATTATTCTCCGTACATGGCTACTCTAGTTTAGACTAGCTGTTCCTAGGATGCAGCTTAGAAGTTAGGCATCTACAACAGCACAATTGTCCATGGTGGCTGTGGTTTTCCTACAGCTTTTGCAATTGAATGGATGACAAAATCAGAGCTCAGTATAATTCAACTTAGCTTGTGCTGTCTCTAGGTCCTACAGGCTGACCTTAACTCAGCCTGTGATTCTGATGACACATATTGAATATTTCTATAAGGCAAATACAGTTTCATTGCTCTGGTAGTGATGTCACCTATTTGAAGTGACTGAATTACTATTTTAAGCTAATACTACACTGTAGAAAATGATTGTGCACCTTTTTGCTATTTCCAGCTCCATTCTCCACACTGATGGAGCTCAGTAAGTTCTCCATATCTGGGCAAAAATGAGGCAGGCCTAGAAGCTGTCTGCTTTGTTCAGCATTTTCTTTGCAAAACCTACAGGAAGCCAAGGCAGCCTGCCTACAGGGCTTCTTATTACATACTATGTTGTGTGGTTTCCTTATGGAAAATATATGGCTGGAAGGAATGTCTTGTGTTGAACCACTAGAATGTGAAGAATTTTGGAATCTGTTTTTCTTGCGTAGCTCTGTATTCACTCTTCAAAAGAAAGGCAACAGAAAGGAAAGGTTCTATGTCATTTCCTGGAGTTATTATCTCCTTTATTCGCTATTTAGTGTGGGAGGTTGTGACAGCCTTATGCTATTCTAAAGGTTATTTTAGTCTGGCAGAAAGATGGAAGAAGAGGGAAAAACAGATGAGAGAGGAAGGGAGTAAGTGATCATACCAGGGGAATTTACTGCTAGATTCTACTAGAAAGAAGCAAAGAGAACAAAGCAAAGCATGACATAGTTTTGTTTAATGCCATGGATTTTGTTAGCAGTGTAACCATGCCACAGAAACCTCCAGAAGTGAGAGGTAAATAGTGATACTGAGAAGAAATTTTGATATACATGACTGACTTGGCTTTTTTGCATGTGGTAGTTCCTAATGATATTCCTGTTATATTTCAGTGTTCTTCCAGTACCTGTTGCTTTTATTTGCATTACGAGACTGTATCTCAACACTGCAATCTTTTCTAATATTCCACGAGTTTTCAGTAATTTTTCATGAGAAAGGAATATGAATGTCAAAATGAAAATTTCCATGTAAATAGATTCAGTTTTGTAAATAATTTTTAAAATTTGTAAAATCATGAAATGCAACTCAGAAAAGATGAAATTTTCATTTTTGATAATGTAATAGTGTACATGGACATCACAAAGAATTGAAGGGAAAACCACTGAAATAATTAATCTCCCAATTAAATTAGTTTTATGATTCTGAAATAAAAATTAACATTTTGACTTGGTTTACATTCTGAATTCTTCCTCAAATCCTTAATTCTTTATCCCAGGAAATTAAAAATGTCTGACAAGAGCTTGACTGACATTTACAAACAATAAATAATAAATATGGTTTCAAAATACAGTCTACAAGAAAAGTACATACTTGAATTAGTAGGATATTAGAATTCTTTCCCAGTGATTCTGTGCTTTGGCAAGTTTGGAAAACCAGTAATTAAGATGGACTGAAGGAGGCAAAGAGGGAACACTTGAAGTGATTTTTTACACATTGCTGTAAGTCATTCTTCTGTTTCAAATTAGTAAGAGCTAAAACATCATGGTAACAGATGTTGTTATCTGAGGGTAAACATCTCAGAATGGAAATCTCTCTGTGTGTCTCCTGCTCTGCATACATAATATTAACAACATACAAATATATATTGTCATTCTAAGTAAAGTTTTCACCTACATTGAGTAGTTGGCTTAGTTAGTCAAAAGTTAGTTATCTTAAAGGGATTAATAATCTTCTTGTGCCTGACTGCAGTAAAAACTAAGGGCCTATGAATATGTATGATAGTCAAAATAATAATTCCGTATCTTTTTTGTTTTGCTATCCATATTCATTTTAAGAGAGGAACATGACTTATCTTTTGGACAAAAGCTTCTCATTTTTGCATGAAAATCTAGGTTTCACAAAATGTGGGCCATAATAACAGGATCAGGGGAAGTGAATGCTGGAAGACATACAGATTAAAGGAAGTAGATTTACTCTTGATTTCTATTGCAGACAGGAGAACTTTCAAAGGTTCACAGGGTATTGATTATTAGATTATTGGAGAAGATTACTTCTATTTCAACAACACAAAATACACTGGTTTTATAAATTAACTATCTCCCTTAATTTATCCTTACAATTGAAAATATTCCCTTATCCCGCTGCCAAATCTAATCTATTTTTTGTGTAGAATCACATAAAAATACTTTAAATTTCCAAAAAAAGCATGTACTCCCCCCAGACAGGGTGAGCTTAGTACTTGGTAGAGGCATTTAATAGTAATTAAAATTGTTAAGTGATTAAACTCATCACAAGATGAAGCTTCTCATTTGCCAATTAGAAATTTACCAGAAGTGTTAATCAGACCCATGATCTTAATCTTCTCTGTTGTGGAAATTTAGAACAGACCTTGGATTTTCTAAAGATGAAGAAAGAACCTGGAAAGCATGATACGGAAACATACATGGATCCTTCCTTCCTTCCTTCCTTCCTTCCTTCCTTCCTTCCTTCCTTCCTTCCAAAGCTGTCACCAACTAATTTTATTAATTATTCACCACTTCTTGTATTAGAAGGGAAAATGAACTTCACTATCTCACTCCTCCTCTTCAAACACTTCCTAAAAATGGATCCAAGTGGTGGAAGGGNCCCTTCCTGCCTTCCTGCCTTCCTTCCTCCCTCCCTCCCTTCCTGCCTGCCTGCCTGCCTGCCTGCCTTCTGCACCTTCCTTCCTGCCTTCCTTCCGCGCCTTCCTTCTGCACCTTCTGCGCCTTTCTTCCTTCTGTGCCTTTCTTCCACACCTTCCTTTCTTCCACGCCTTCCTTTCTTCCACACCTGCCTGCCTGCCTTCCAACACCAAAATTCAGCATACTTGAGAATTACTGTCTCAATAATAAGGCTTAGGAGAGCTAACTTCAGACAGTGACCTGAAAAGCTCATGGAGTATCACAAGTCTTTATTTCATTTGCACTCATGGCAGCATTCATCTATGAGATCTGCCTAAGAAGAGTAAAGTAGTTTTGAGGAGTCTCCATAGCTAGAGATAGTTTGCTGTTTTCAGCCCAGGTGCTTATCTGGTGTGTGGAATCCTGAGAACTACAGGGAACAAGAGGGTGTTACACACTTTTTAAAAAAATTAGAACAAGATGTTCACATTTTATGTGTCTGGATACAGAAAAACAAGAGGAAGTTGTAAATGTAAATGCTACTTCCATGAAATAGCATTCATTCTTAGAGGTTTGTTTCTCTGAATACCAGTTAGTACTTTTTTGACATCTTGTCCACGTTTTCATCTCTTCTAATACTAGAAGCACTGCACTGGAGACTAAGTCCCTCCATCTTTTTCCCTGTCCTCTCCAGCTGCACATAAGTGTCTTTGAGTCATCTCAGTAGGAATCTGGCTGTATCATGCAGACAGACCACTCTCCCATTCTGTGAATGGCTGATACAATTTTCTAAAGGACTCATGCAAACCCACTTATTTTGCTGTTCTTATGGAATTCCTACCTTGCATTTTTCTCCTGTCTGTATATGATTCTATGATTTGGCCCGATTTCACGTTTATTTCTGGCTATCATCCTTGTGACTTCTATTTTTGTTATTTCTTCTTCTCTGTCCCTTTTTCAGAAGAGCTGCTTCATAGTTCTTATTTTCTGTTTTCTCTTAATGCAGCCAAACCCTTCCTTGGGAATATCTTTGCTCTGGTAGGTTTTTTCCTCCCTGTCTTCTGTCCTCACATTCTTCCACAGGCAACCCATCTAAAACAGGGTATTCTTTTGCTGCTTTTCTCTGTGAAGTCCGTCTCAGTCTTGGGTTACCTACCAATTTTCTGTTCCATCACAATAATGAATCTCTATCAAGCTCTGTTATTCTCTACAGTTGCATTTAAATCTGAGGTCTCATCATTTGTCGCCTTTTTTAGGCCAAACTTTGCACAAGAGTGGTTTGTGCCAGGTAGCCCTCTACAGAGAGATGTTCCTCTGCCTCTGCACCTTCTCATTTATGTCATGCCAAGCCTTCAGTCATTTCTAACTGCCTCTCTCTGTGTTTTATCACTGACAACATTTTCCATTTACTGGCCTTAAAAGAGAAAGAACATTATCTTTCAACATGTCTGTTATGGTCTTTGCTTTATTACTGTGGTGGGTTGACCTGAGACTGGATGCCAGGCACCCATCAAAGCCACTCTGTCACTCCCCTCCACAGCTGGACAGGGGAGAGAAAATATCATTAAAGGCTTTTGAGTTGAGATAACAATGGGGAGAAATCATTCAATGATTACCATCAGAGGCAAAACAGACCTGACTTGGGGAAATTAGTTGAATTTATTACCAACAAAAATCAAAGCAGGATAATAAGAAGTAGAAAACCCATTAAAAACAGCTTCCTCCCACCCCTGCCTCCTTTCTGGACTCTACCTTCTCTCCAGTTTCCCATGGAGACGAGGAATGGGGGTTATGTTCAGTTCATCACACTTTGTTCCTGGTGCTGCTCATGGAGAGTTCATCCTCTGTTCCAGTGTGGATTCCCTCTCAAAGGAGACAGTTCTCTATGAACTTCTCCAACATGAGTCCTCCCCACAGGCTATGGTTCTTCATGAACTGCTCCAGCCCAAGCTGCAATGCTTCAGGAACAGCCTGCTCCAGTTTGGGTTCCCCACAGCCAACCAAATCCTTCCAGGAACCTACTCCAGTGTGGGGACCTCTCTCCACAGGGCCTCAGGTCCTGCCAGAGCCTGTCCCAGCATGGGCTTCCCATGGAATCACATCCTTTCTTGGGCATTTCCCTGCTCCAGTCAGGGTCCTCCACAGACTGCAGGGGGACCTCTGCATCCCCATGGATCTCCATGAGCTGCAGGGGCACAAGGGCTTCACCATGGCCTGTGCCCTGGGCTGCAGGGGAATCTCAGCTCTGGCACCGGGAGCACCTCCTGCCCCTCCTTCTCCATTGACCCAGGTATCTGCAAAGATGGTCTTCTGACATATTCTCACCCTTTTCTGAGCAAAATTACAACTTCGCAATAACTCTTCTTCCTTCTATATCCTTATCCTATATCTATATCTTATCCATCTATATCTATATCTTATTCCTTATATCTTATCCTGTATCTATATCTTATCCTTNGCAGGGGCACAAGGGCTTCACCATGGCCTGTGCCATGGGCTGCAGGGGAATCTCAGCTCTGGCACCTGGAGCACCTCCTGCCCCTCCTTCTCCATTGACCCAGGTATCTGCAAAGATGGTCTTCTGACATATTCTCACCCTTTTCTGAGCAAAATTACAACTTCGCAATAACTCTTCTTCCTTCTATATCCTTATCCTATATCTATATCTTATCCATCTATATCTATATCTTATTCCTTATATCTTATCCTGTATCTATATCTTCTCCTTCAGATAACGTCTGTTATCACAGAGGCATTAACACCATTGCTGATGGGCTTGGGCTTGGGCTTGGCCAGCAGTGGATCCATCCTGGAGCCAGCTGGCACTGGCTGTGTTGGCCATGGGGGGAGCTTCTGGCAGCTTCTCCCAGAAACCACCCAGTAACTCACCACTACCAAAACCTGTCCTCACAAACCCAATACAACTAGTCACTTTTCATAAAGTGGAGAACGAATGTCATAATTATGAAACTTATGCTTCTTTCCTCCTGCATAACAAAAGGCTGAATTCCTGCTTTAAATGTGAAATTTGTTGGTGTTAGCTGTGGAAACTCAAGCTGTGTAATTTGTTGGCAATCTTTGCAAAATTGAAAGCAAGTGTATGGGATTATATGTGAAAGTCAGTTACTAGCATTTACTTTGATGCTGAATTGTAGGGGAACAAAAGGAGAAGGATGGATTCAGAAAGATCTACAGCTAGGTAGTACTGATAAATGAGACTCCACAGCTAGGGAAATGTTCCCCTACTCAGGACATTATCATTAGAATTACAAAGACTTTTTGAAAAACAGCAGGTTTTGTCATCAACGACATCTAAATGTTGTCAAACGCAAACACCTGTAGCCATTAAAGCATCAAAACATAGGAGAGAATGAACAGGACAGTTGACAATTTTCAGGAAGTTCCAGTTTCTGCCCTTTAACTACCAAAACAAAATCAGATTTTTGGAGAGGCTTATCCATATTTAGCGTCTGACAGCCAGTCATAGCTCCCCGTGACAGGACACTACTTTGTCCTCATTGAATCTGAATGAAAGAGGCTGTGTACTAGGCTAGACTGAAATTGGTGATCCAGAAATAATGTTTTCACCACAAGTTTATGTATTTATGTCTGATTTGGTGAAAGCCAAAGGCCCAGATTTTCACACAACCACCGTAATTTGAAAGCAATTTTGAAATTATAATTTCAGGTGTCAGTTCTCATAATGCTTTTTCTGAATTTTAAACTGGGTAATCCAGAATGACCACCCTAAGAAGGCAGGTGGAGTAGCTGTTTTTTCCTTTTAAGCACTAGAATTCAGCTGCATAATTTGTTTCAATTGATCAGTTCCACAACTGCTTAATAATAGCAGCATTGGAACAGGCTCTCCAGGGCAGTGGTCATAACACCAGCCTGTCTGAGCTCAATAAGTCTTTGGACAACTCTTTCAGGGCAACGTGGTGTGATTCTCGGGGGTGTCCTGCACAGGCCCAAGAGCTGGACTTGATGATCCTGATGGGTCTCTTTGAACTCAGCTTTTTCTATGATTTCATAATTCTACAAACTGTTAAACTGCATTCTAACTACTAAGCAACAGAAATTTTGCACTACTTTTATTGAAAATCATGCAGTTTATGGCTTCAAACTTCTCTCTTTTCAGTTCTATTGCAGTGAGATGTGGTTCTTTTTGTAGGAAGTAAAGAATTTGCAATTTTATGACTGAATGTGAAAATTGTTATCACTCTCTGTTCTGCCTGTTTTCTTCTTGCCTTGCTGAGCAGTCTGCTCCTGCTGCTGCAGGAAACTCATGTCAATTTTGTGTTTGACCTTACAGAGCAGGTTACCCATGCCAACTAGGAATTCTTCTGTGGATGGCACTTTGTCTGGTTGCTCAAGATGTAAATTAATTTTGCTTCTTAAATCATCACTGAAGCATCTCACAAAGATTCCTGCACTGATGAGAGAGATGAGAGAGGAGGTATACATTTGCTAGTCAGTAAGCAGAATGATAAAGCTCTGAGCCACCTGTGCTGCTCATGGGAAGGAGAAGCAGTATTGCAGGATGAAGTTTTTACCTTGGTGACCAGCCATAATTTTCAGATCACATTTCTAGCAAATCATGCTTTTTCCTTCCTTCCCTTTTCTAGCATTTCTATGCCCTTTGTCCAGGGAAGAAATTCAGACATTTCCTGGATTGCTACACAAGGTCTTTCACATTTGTTTTCTTCTCTTCCAGGAGCTTTTTCCTTAGAATACTGTTTTGTGAGGCATTTAGAGGAGAGAAGACTGCTGTGGAGCAAGCATTGATGACAGGGCATTGATGACCTCTTTCAATGAGGTTTCTGGTTTGTTCATCCACAGAGCGGTACAGAAATTCTTTTGGATTCATGAATGGTACAGATGGAAAAGTCATATCCAGTCATTTGGTTCATCCATCTCAGACCACAGGGTTATTCAGCAGGACATATGTTTCTAATATTTTGTCTAACTTATTTTTATAGGCTGTGTGATGAATCATGGGGCTTACACCATCCCCAAAGGACCAGTATTCTATGTCTAATCAAATTTCAATGCTGCAAAGATTTTTTTTCTGCTGTAGGTCTTCAATTTGTTATATTTATTTTTTTACACTTGCTTATCTCTTGCTTATCTCTAAACACTTCCTCTCATTTTTCATATTTGAGTTCTTCATCTGTATCTTTCTCCTATCAGATCATGGTATTTGAAACAGGGCAAGTAGTTGAAGCCTATCTTTATTTTTGCCTGGCAAGTTGCCTTATAAAACCCTCCGTACATTTATATATCACTTAACCTTCAGACTTAAACATTTTGGAAAGTTCAGCTGTATCCGAAGATGGCAAAAATACCCATGCTCCTTCCTTGTTAATATAAGCAGTACAGTCATTCAGTGGAAGCGCTGCACATCCATGCAGGGCTGGGAGTTTTGGCAGGAAGGTTGGCTGCTTACAACCAAAATGCGTCTCTTGACATCACTGAAAAATTTATTTTAGACAAATGATGAGTCTGAAAAAAGAAGGCATCTCTCAGGAGTGTGGTAGGAACTTGTCAGAGCCTGGCTGTTTGCTTTTGATGTAGAAGACCTTCTGTCCAGCTGTGGCTGCTGTGGGATGAGGGGATTGTGACCATGCCAGCTCTTTGCCCTGATGCTGGGCTGAGAAGCCCCCAGCAGGCAGAGCCCCACCTTTCCTGAGGACATGAGGCATCCTTCCTGGTGCTGGCACAAAGCTGACACCAAGGAAGCAGGAGAGGAAAGGAAATATAAAAATAGAGAGAAACCCATAGAGAAAGAAAGGGAAAAAGATATGTCCAAGCTGGGAAGAAGAGGTGAGAGCAGTCAAGGAAAACAGTAGCCACTAGGCATAGGAAGGAGTACAAGACTCCCTGTCATATGGTCCCCTGCAGAACTGGGTGTATGATAATAGGTAGAAAGGCATGTATTTCTGTATCCTATGGATATAAGCACCTGTATTCTCAGTCCTAGTTTTACAGACTTAGTTTTTAGTTCCAGGCTCTTTTTTTGCCTGACCGGACCCTTACGTAGCTCAATTCCCATTTCTCACCTGCTGTCTCATGTTCTCCTGAACACCATTCTATCCAAAGACAGCTCCCTGTTTTCCCTATCTCCTAGATCCCCAGCTTCCCAGCTTCTACTCCACTTCTTTTCCACAGTAACCAATAGTATATGTTAAAAATTTAGGGCTATATTCTTTTATTAGGTACTATGAAGTGCACTGAAATATGCAGTGAAGGATGACTGATTTATACATAGTGATAGGAATAATATCTACTGTCATTTCAGTAACTATGAACACAGCATGAAGAATCGCTCAACAAAAAATACCATCTAATCCTTCTCATTTTAATGTCCATTTCAATATTATATTTAATAGTAGTTCTAGGTTTTGATAAAAATCAAGATTTTATCAAACTACATAAACAAATATTCTCTTGACCTATGTGAGATGAAGGAGAAATAAGCATTGCTTTATGCTTTAAGAGGGAAAGATAGTTTTGCCTCCAGGGATTTTCTTTCAGTAACAGGCTAAAAGGCTGCCAGATAGGACAAAGTTGTGAATTACAATATTGGAGTGACTTTCACTGCATTGAACATTACTAGGCCAGTCATAAAGCAATATGAATTTGCATTTCTTAGTCTCCTTGCTGTCAGTATCAAAGCTGCTTTTTATGATCATAGCTTAAGAACTGAGATTACTGGAAAATCATCTACTTTGTCATAAAGAAACTTTTTATTACTGAACTGGAAATGTTTATACTACTGCAATAGAGATGGCATGTAGGGAAATGTACTCTGTGCTTTTGGAACTCTTAACAGTTTATCATCTAATTCCTAATGTATTAAATTATCCTACTGTTGGATTTCTTTCCAAAACTTGTATTCTTTGATTCCTTTGCATGGAGTCATTTCAAGGAAAAAATATTGCTAACATCACCATGGAAAGTGAAGATAAACCAGTTGCTACCGGTTACCCAGTTCCCAAATCCAGACTATTGTATCTTCTTTAGTATGATTTACTTTGTTTTATAAATACAAACTGAATTTGTTGTCTTGTTAATGAATGAACAGAAGACCTCTCATTTGTAGAAAATACTGTACTTAACAAGATGTATTTCAGGTTTTAATGGGCCAGGATTTATTTTGATCTATCACTCACTAAACTATTTGTGATTGTGTCAAACACAAGGTGTACATTTCAAAAAGAAGCTGTACACAGTCATCTGGTGTTAAGGCATAACTCGAATCCTTTAAAATATTGGAGATCATTCTGTTCAAAATCTAATCATAGTAAAATAATAGTAAGAACATTATTATTGACAAAACTGAAGGTTTCTTTTTAGAGTTTTTTTGAAAAGAATATATTTTTATATTGATCTTTCAAAACCACATTTGCCAAAAAATTGATTATACTGTCAGATGTCTTGGTGAATTTCTTTTGCTATTGTGGTAGATTTATGTAGCTACCATTATATTAGTGTTGAAAAAATTAATAAATTAAAAAATTGAACTAATTTTTTTTATACTTATGAGAACTAAAGAAACTTGTTCTTGCTGAAATCGCAGCAGATAAACTCCTTTCACCTCTATTTGCCCTTGAAGGAAGTATTGCAGTTAATTATTTCTATCTCATGCACACCAACACGCATTGTACCCATTCATTTACTGAAGCTATTCAATTGTATGTATAAAGAAAAAAAGAGATTTCTGCTTGTAGCCAGAATTTAGAGTTGCAATTCTTTCTTTCTCATGCAGCCCAGCAATCTCTGTAGCATGGGAATGCCAGCCCTCCTTGTTTTGAGTTCTTGCTGTGGGAAGGATGCTGAAAGCTGTGTACTGAGGAATGAAGTGGACACAGTGCATGAATTAATTACTCATTACCAAGCGCACAAAGATTCCCTTGAAAGACTTCAGCATCTTGAAGTAAACTGCACTTCACCTTACACAGAGTAATGACATAAAAGCCATCTAATACTAATTACACAGGCTAAGTCACTTCAACTGCACAATCCTACCCACTTGTTTTCCCGCCCTGATCTTCTTGTTTGTGACTTGTTTGAAGTATATAAGAAGCACCTCTGGACAGGACTGTATGTTCTGATTATTTAATTAACTAATGTAATATGGTTCTGTCTTCATTTGGGAGGCTGGTAAGCACTGGGATGACACTGGTAAACTAAAAAGAGGATATTAATTACAGAGGAGGGACTTCCCATGTAAGAAACCTGTCAAAAGAATATACCACTGCCAACATGACTGCATTAGACTTCAGAATGTGTGGTCTGGGTTAGGATCTGGTAAAGTAATTAACAGCTGCATTGGAAAGCATGATTTGGTTAAGGGACTGGTCAGGGATTAATGGACACCTGCAAGCTTCTCTGGTGATTTGTATATGCCTTTATAGCTTGTATTTTCTTGCCTTTAAAACATTAGGACTGTCCAGAATGAACTTGTTTTATCACTACATCTTTCTTCTTGGACAGGAAGCAGAAACCAGCTGGAAAAGCACTTGTTTAATGTAAAAGTTAAGCAAGAATTACATCATACCTTTTCAGCTCTGGTCTGGAAAGACACCACAGCTTTGAGCTGGCTGCAGTGCACATGTCTAAGTCTCTAAATCTGGATTTCCAGAATTCTGTTTAAGAGAGGATGACCTGGTTAGATATTACCTGACAGAGGAGATAAGCAGATCAGTCTAAAAGGCAAGACTGGAGAAACAAACTTAGAGGGCTCTGAAAGGCCAGTGAAAGATATTCACAGAAGAGGCAAGAGTGGTCGGGTAAGGAACTGATCAGATTGAGGAAGCTTGAGAGCTGCTACTGACCCTTAGTTTTGGGACCAGAAAAGCTGCTTGATGGATATTCTTGGTGGGGAGAACAGATGGAACAGTAAGTGGCTATTCAGTTCCGTTGTTTGTTGTGGTGCGTGTTTTGATAATTAGTTTTGTTTCGATTGATCAGAGTTTTTTCATGTACCTTACCCACATTGTCCCAGTACCTTCCTTGTCAGTTTACCCCTGCCCAATCTGGAGAGAGTCCAATCCCCTGGGTGGGTGGGAGTTCACCCAATCCTGGACCCTCCATTGGGACATCTGACCTTCTCTCCTCTCCCGTCCACTCAAGTTAACCTTTGTAATTGACTGACACCTTTTTGTATTTTCCATCTACTACACTATTGGTTTGTAAAACTGTGCCCTCCCACAGTCATTTATCTCTGTATAAGAACCTTTGCACACGTGCGGCAAGGGGCTTTTGGGAGTTCAGCATAAACATCCAAGTCTACCCCAAAGGCCCGTGCTGCTGTCCTTTGTTCTCTGTGCCGAACTCAGCGATAACTAGGACCTGCAGAGCTCCTGGGGGACCTGTCGCCCCCGATTCGTCGCCAGCCGGGATCGCAGACCGCGATAGTTGTTCATCTAGAACTTGTAATGAACCTTTAAAGGTGATTTTTCAGTCTGAAAATCTTGCAAAGGTTAAGAAGACTATAGTGCAGGTAACAACAATTTTAGGTAGTCAAATTCAAAACTGCACTCCTATAAGCACTCCTTGTTGGTTTCCTTCTTGTTTTTCTCCCCCTTGTAAGAGTTTGCCTCTTTACAGATACACAGGAGCATCAGATTGTCATGGCAGAGGAGCTCGATGCCAGCTCATACCTACTCATGCACACCGGTGGTTTAGATTTTGAATGAACCAGAGCACCTAAACCTCCTGCAATCCTGGTCCCAGAGGTACTTAAGAACACATTATGCACAGATCATTGCCCAAAGATCTTTACCACAGATGGCAACACACACGAAAGCTGCCCCCCTTCTAATCAGAGCTGGCCAGAAATTCAGTCCTGACAGAGACAGACATGGACACTTCTTGATTGAGAAGCTGCATTTGCTGATGAGAAATTGATCACTGAGGTTTGGAAGTGCCTGTGCATGGAAAGACTGTATAAGAACATATTTTGATCCTGATATCTCTAACACCAAAGGAAGAATGGATTGGGAAGATGTTCAGTGTCATGACTACTGTACCTTTGGACATAGGAGGAATGGCATCCCAAGCTGTTTTATTAAAAGTGCTGTGTTATTTGCACAATACTATTTAACTTTTGGTGATCTGAAAAAATGTGACATTTAACAGATTGGTTAATTTGTAATCAAGATATGGATAAACCAAACCATCTAGTCAGTGACTAATAAGCTAAGAATTAGAATTTTTTTAGTCTTTATTACCTCAGGTTTCCTGCCGTATTCTCCAGCTGCAACTTCAAAAATTTTCTTGTGTTATTACCAAATTGCATATTTTAAAAAGTCATCATGCAAAAGCTGGCTGATTAAAAGCAAGTTACTCATCCAACTCATTACAGCTTTCATGAGTATCTATCTCATAGCAGCCGGAAGAGTTATTTTGCTATAGCGGCATTTTCATTAAATCATCTATTTTAATTTCTGTTTATCAAGCCTAGTTTCTCCAAGGATCAATTGTCTTACAAATGTATCCAATATTCTTTTGATTTTGCCAACCAGTTTCTTCGAGGAAGGAGGTGTAGTATGAAAACTCTACTAATGACCATCAAACTGTCCCTTTAAAATCCGTAGGTAATTTCTGTGTTTTCACTGCATAGATTTGCATTCTTACTGATCAAAAACCCTTCCCTTTTGTACCTGATGTGCCAAAGCAATTAACGCTCTCTAACATAGTGCTATTTGACTTCTGTTTTGTTATTTGACTTTCTTTTCCACCTATCTATAATTATGAAAACCTGTCATGGTTCTGAACGAAGGAATATTGAAATGTTGTTTTGAAAGTAGATGTTCAAAGCTTCCATACTTTTTCTTTGGGATGAAATAGAGCCCACAGATCTTTGTGCCATCCCTGACATGTGAATTGTGGAAGGTTCAATCCATTTTGGGGACTTCAGAAGACTTTTGTGATCTCAGATACAATTGACACTTCTCTTTTCTTTCTATAAGTATTCACTATCAATGGAGTGGGTGAAGAGAAAATTTTCTTTTGACAGCTCCAGAATAAGTTCTTAGTATCAGTAAACAGAGTTATTTTTAGAAAATTAAACCCATATTGTCAGCCTTGTGTTTTGAGCGAAACCACAATAATTTTTCCAGAGAAAGATGGCACAATGCTGTCAAAATGGTATTAAACTTTGACATATGTAGCGTGTTCATGATCAGTGTTATCAAGATTGGAGACAGTAGAAGTAATCACAACAAATGAAAATAATACCATTTAGTTTGTTCTATAAATCTTTGATCAACATGCAAGAGGCTTATCTGCAAACAAATCTAGTCTTATTTTAGCATAGCACTGGGATGGACTGTTTGAAGTGAGTGGAGGTTATGTCTTCAGTAACATTGTTCACCTTCCTTTTTAACTTTTCCAAGTAAGAATTTTTTCCATAAACCTAAATCAATTTGAGAATCTGTGATGGACTATTTTTGGCTGCAATATAGCACTGTGCGCCTCTGATACAATCAGATAATTGCAATCCAGAGGTAAAATAATCACCTCCAAGAAGCAGGCCTAGACAGAACAAACATTTGAAAGGAACAGGGGAATTATTTTCACTCCCAAATAATTTCCTTTACAGATTATTAGGAAAAGTAGTTGTCATCTATGTGGAAACTAGAAACCCACTGTCATGAAGAGGATCTATCTTTTCTCTTAAAACAACACTGGATACAAGTGCTCCAATTTCGGGTTTTGTAAGCAAGCAAAGAAGAAGGTATGAAAAACTGTCTGCTACTACTGTAGAGCTGCTTACATTTTGGGTCCCCAGCAGCCAGAGTACAAACAAGACAAAGACAGAGAAACAGCTCTTCTAGATAATTTTGCCATTTCCATTAAAAAAAAAAAAAAGAAAGAAAGAAACTGGGTTCATTTTTTGTCTGTTGGGTCTCCCTTTCAATGGCAAACTTTTTCATTGGTCCTTTTCCAGTTGAAATAAACTGTGGGACACAGTGCAAGTGCTAGAATAGCAGAGGTCTTTGCACTCAAGGTGGATGAAACCACAAACAGCCATGCAAAACTGTGCTACTTCCTTTCAGCTGTGAAAGCTGTGTCCTTGGCCACTCAGTTTTCTCTGTCACAGAGATCATGGTCATTATGTAAGTACCTGGAGATTCTCTGTATTACTGAGAGAGTTATAAAGGAATATGTGGCTCTAGCAAGGGTAAAACACTCTGTCCTTTCAACTCAATCCAGACAAAGGCATTGGTGTCAGAAGGAGCTTTTGAGCTTGTGGCACCAATAATTTCTTACATCATCAGTCATATGCACCCTCTGGTTACTTAACAAAAAGAATACTGCATGAAAACAAGTCCCAGCTTCTATTCACTCAGCAGCAGACCTGTGATACAAGATGTATTTGTCTTCTCTAGGGGACTCATTGACCATGACCATGTGAGCCCAGACCACGGCGAATTGCAGGCATATTCCAATAAATATAATGCAACAAATGCAAAACTGGTGGAAGATACAAGTCAGTTGCCATAATTTCCAGTTAAAAAAAAAAAAAAAGTTATAGACTTTGAAAAAGATCCATCAAGTATGAAATGGATGAAATCAGCCTGTTTTCCTTGCAGCAAAAATCACTATGATTATTCTACACTGACTGGTTATTTTGTTTTCTGTTGGTTATTTTCTACTCACTTCCTTTTGAAAGTAACAGTTATGTTTAGGAGTGTTTGCAGCTGTTTCATGGGATTAGTAATCAGAAATAGACCTTGATAGAGGTGCTTTAAAGCTGCAATAAGTTTAATCAATGAAACAGGGGTAGGCTTAAAAGAGACAAAGACAGAACTCCCATAGCAGCTGAACAGCTACTAGATTGTCTATTTCTGAAGCAAAAATTGCTTAGGTTTTCTCATACAAATCAATGTTAAAGCATTAATTTACTTTTTCCTCAAGATAACTCTTCAGGTTCATAACCAGAACACAGACAAGCACAGACAATGTGCTAAGCATGGAGTTAAATAGTGAAGCTAGTCCTTAATCAGCCCAAGAAAAACAGGAGAAAGATTGAGACGGAAACTCTTATGGTCATTTGCATTTTTAACAGTTTAGAGATATCACTGTCAATCTGTTATTTCACAGTGCAAAATAATAAACACACTGTCATTAAAATGAATGAAACCCATTCAGATCATGTATGTCACAGAATGCAACTACTTCAGTTAGACTGGTAAGATTAAATTTTTTTAGAATTTCCTAGTTTCTTCTGCAAAAACTTCTAAGATTTCTTTCTGTTGTTCTCCATTTTTTTGTTGCTGCTGTTGGCTTTTTTGTGTTCATGAAGTCAACTTATGTCTGTATAAAATTTAATACTTGCTGTCCATAAAGGGAATAAGGAATCCTATATTCAAAGCTGGGGCTGCTTTTCTTTACCGAAACAAACAAACGAAGCATCAGACTAATTTAATCATACCTTAATTCACTCTTTCTTACTATTACATTTGAACACGCAACTCATGAAAAATTTTTAGGCAATGAGGTTCTAGTGTGAAGGAGAAGTGGATGCTTTTCTCTATTTTGATGTTTCCAAGTGGGTCCCTAAATGCATATAACTTGCTGCTCTGAACAAAGTGATATGCTGTGTCCCAGAACAACAAAATAAACAAAATAATTCTCTCTGAAGATTGTATCCTAAACCTCTCCCATTCACAACTTCCTCACCATCTTTTTACAGTGGAACTGGGACCATTTTGTCTGAAATGCATTTTGCCTTTGACTTAGAGCTGGTTCTGGATTTCTGTCTAGCAGATCAATCCACAGAGTGGCATGCCTATGGATATGCTGTGTTTACATGGTAATTGCCGTTTCAGAGCCTGTGACAGGCACATGCAGGAAAAGGCATAATTTATGTGGGGAAGCTGAAACTTCAGAGCCTTGCTACGCTGTCTGAAGTTCAGCAGTGATGTTGAATCCCCTGTGATAGTCCCAGCCACTCCTCTGCAAGACAAAGCAATCACTGTGCTTGGCTCTCCCACTCCCAGTCTGTGTCCTGGACACAGACCTGCTCTGCCCCACAGTGAGTTGGCAAAATTTGGTTTTATCTTCCATGTTGAGAGGTTTTATGATGGCCTTGTTTTAATGTAACTCAGAATTTGTGTACAAGAGCACAGGAGATTTAGAAGGATCTATCTGCTCTCTCTTAACTAAGCTGAGGTAGAACGAAGTACTAAATATCTTTATCTGTCTTTAGGTGGCATCACTTCCACCTGCAGAAAACCTCAGGGTCTCTGAGTTACTGAAAAAGTGAAGAAAGAAGTATATTTAGTTATTAAGTAACTATTAAGTAATAGCTCTCAAATTACTTTGAAAGTAGAAAAAAAAGTGAGAATGAAAAAGAAAACAAAAGAAGATAAAACAACTATTAAAAAGCCCTTTGTCTGGAATGGTAGTATTCCAGAAAGTTTCTTCTTGCTATCTCTTGCAATTTTAAACATTAGTCTTGCATCATATTTTTCTTATGGAGCAAGTTGCTGAGGTCAATGCAACACTTTTAATTTCCATCATGCATTTTTTAAGGACATAAGTGTAAAAGGAGCATGAATGAAGTGTATACTTGAGGTTTAGGAATTGTCAGTTAATACCTTTACAGCCTGAAAAAAAATCATTCTGCAGAATAGGATTTTGTGTTCTCGGGCAATCCAAGTCTTCAGATTACAAGTCAAAACTGAGATAAAGCATTTATTTTTTATTGTTTCAAGATGAAGCATTGCTATCTGTGTTTAGGGAACCACTTAGAAAGTGCCAACTAGAGGGAGTAATGGAAAACACTTTTCCTTTGAGTTCTTTTGACCAAAGTAGGCTCCAAAGACATCTTAACTTACTAGACTTCCTGTGCAAATTTTATTCACACAGGAAGTGCAACCACATGTCAAATTACTTTTGCCATTTAAAGATCTATATAGAATAATTTTATTTCAGTTTTTATTTCCATATCCCTTCCATGAGATATTTAGTGAGTGCTTCAGGGGCACAGTCATCCTGAGGGCACTCCCAATTGATCTCAAAGTAATGACACCATAAGTGCTACTATTTTTCTGTTTCAGAGCATTTCTTCCTCTAACAGGAAAGTCCACATAAATTTATTTGTCATGGAGTGTGAAACATTAGGATTTTTCCTTGTAATCAAAACATCACAGTAACTGTGATCTGAAGTGATATGCTCTTTTAATTAAAAAAAAACATTCAGGCAAATTGCTGTAGTCATACACATAGGCTAAAAAGGAATTACAGTTTATCTCACTACAATGTTATTAAAGACTGCAAAACCTCAGGCCTCTAAAGGACATCCTTCAGTGAAGTGTTTTTGAAGGGGTGGTCCTCTGTATTTGTGCTGTTGGCTGGTTTTCAGCAAGATGCCACTTTGTTTTCTACTGTGCAGCCTGGACAGCGTGAGTCACAGTGGACAAGATTAAATTAGTTGATTTACTTTAAGCTCTGCTTGTCATGCCTTACTTTAAAACATTCAACACACATTAATAAACAACATACTACTGTGTCTTTCAAAGTGCAGTGTGTTCACTTTGCATGTGTTCCATTTCAGAGACATTTTCACATTAGCAGGAACTTAAAGAATAAAAAGTGTATTCTATTCTCTTATTGAATCAGATGTTGCTGTAACTTCTTATAGCTTCATGAACAAGCACTCAGGATTTCACTGTAAAGGCTCTAATTATTTCATCTGCACTTACATAACCTTCATTTGTAATTAAAATCCATTTCTGTCTTAATTGTGGACTTGATTTTATTAACTGGTGATATCAATGTAAATGCCATTTTTTGCACTCACAGCCACATGGTGCTAAAGCTATACATACATACGTGATGAAGCACTCATAACTACAAATCAGAAGAAGCTTGGTTTTTCCTCTTATAACTTCAAGACAACCTTATGAAAACCTCTCCGTGAATCCTTTTCCTATATTCTGATAATATATCTGTAATTTCTGGCTTCTAAGTTTCACTGAACACCATTCTAATGTGGCTTTGATGTAAATTCAGCAAAAAAAAAATTCATAATGAGAAGAAAAGTGTACTTCATAATTCAAGCCATATTTTCTCTGTTCCCTCAAAGACGTAGAGTATAATTTTGAAAACAGCTGTTTAGGCTGTAGATTAATCAGTTAATCAGATGCGTCCAAAAGTTTAATCATCTCAGTTCATCCACTCCTGACAAGATCACATTTAGGATGGCTAACATCTGAACATGGAATATGTCACTTCGACAGTGCACTTCTGTTTCCCTGGTGACAGAGTTGACTAAAGAAGGGCTTAATGTCATGAAGTACCTTGATAGCCTATCAAGTGTCTCATGATAATTGTAATAATTCATATGAATGTAGAGCTAGGGCAAGAGGTCTTCTGAAAGAACACAGGATTCTCAAACCTTCCTGCTGTTGTGCACAACTACATAGCCATAGATGGTTCTTCAGCTTGTGCTTTGGCCCATGGCAAAGTTTGATGGGCATTTGCTCTTTTTACATTTATGAGAATTATTTGTGCAGAGGCAGCTGATACAAAGACATTGCTTTCCCAATTCCCCTGATTATTTTATAATAAATGCAGTACTTCAGTCAACTTGTATGTCAGCACAGGCATTTAGAATGAATAAAGAATCAGAAAGTGGCAAACTTTCTGGAAAAGCCTTCGTAGGACAATATATGGTCACAGTGGGAATGGAACCCCTTATCTTTTTTTTACACAGTTGAGCCACCCAGCTTTTGGTCACACTGGCACTTAGTGGGTAAAGATATTGATCTTATAGAAGAAAAGTACTATCCTTCAGCCTGCAAATGCAAGTCCAGCAGCCAGCCTGCCGCTCCTGACTATGTCATTACACTTCTGCCAGGTGGTCTTTTTTTATTGGTAAAATACCAGGTGTTATTGGAGGGTAAACAAGGTTTTCTAAAATGTAGGAGAGGGCAGCTATTAAAATGGGAAATGTCTTAGATTAAGTAAATAAGAGCTCTGCCTCTCTAAAGAGGTAAATGGAAAATGTGTGCCCCACCTTGATACCTTGGTACCTCCATATATGTGAGTGTGGCTCTGTAATCAAGGACTTTGGACTTGTTTCCTCTGTGGTTCCTGCATTTCTTGTGATAAAGAGAGTGCAGGTATGACCATCAATGGTCCACAGCTGCCTGAAAGGGCCATTCTCTTGAGCTACTTTCCATCTCAACCGTTAATGGTTACTAATTAGTTGTTATTAATGCTCACCACTGTTGAGTAAAACACAGCTAGCACAAGCAGTTGACATTCCAAAGCAAAGGGCATGCACTTATTTAGGCTGCCCAGCTTTCGAAAGCAGTAATAAACTGTACCTGAAGGAGTAATTTCCCTTCTTTGCTCATCTTAGCACTTAAGGACCAGGATGAGATTTTAGTATGTAAGTTTTTCAGCTATTCTTCATAGATTCAGATCTTAGAGAGCATGATCTCCTCCTCACTCTGCTTCAGGGAACCTGTTATATTGGCTACAATTATGCCTGTCCTTCTGAAATGAGGATATGGCAGTGCTGTGTGCCTGGAGACCACAGCATGTGGCTGCCTTGTCCTTTGTCCAGCCATTGTGTCTGAGGGGGCAGTGGATGGCCAGGTTATGTGTGGGAGCCCAGATACCCTTTGCTCTACAGTCATGCCTTCAGAGGAAGCTAATAGGGTGCTCTTTATAAGAAAAAGCTGACTGATGCAACCAATGACTAATGCAATGAGAGTCTGGATTCCAAAGTGAGATGGGTTGGGTAGCAGCTATAAAACACTAAGCCACCATGTTTCTTGTGTCTTAGGTTGAAAAAAAATCCGCCTTTCCACAAAGTTTTCTTCACTGAAAGAATAGTGAGATCACTGATAAAAAGGCTAACAGTTTCCCACTTGTTTCTAAAAAACATCCAACTGTTCAGGCTGCTGGAAGACCTGTAAGCCATGTGAAATAGCCCTGAGATGGATGACAGAGCTATCAGCCTACACATACTGTGAGGACAGACTGAATGTGCCAGAACTGTGGCTGCTCTGTGCAGGTGGATGGAGAATAAAGGAGTAATCCTGAAAGTTTTGTGGCCCACAGGAGCTGTACTGTGAGCATCATTTTGAAGCTCTGTTGCTGCAATATTTTATTCTGTTGCAATGCTGTGTGCTAGCCTGTCTGCCTTCTGTTTACATCAGAGCATGACCTGTGACCCAGCTCTGGAAAATCTACTTATAGAGAAAAACTGAGAGAGCTTTAGCAGCAAATTCTTCATAAATGAAAAAGTTTTTATTTCAAGTAGCCCACTTCTACACAGCCAAGGAAAAATATCTTGAAGATACATGACTTGAACAGCTGCCTTATTCAATCTAACAAAGGCTTCCAGGGAAACCTAAAGTAAACAGTAGGTGTCTATTTCATTAAAAAACCAAATATGTTAGAAAAATCCTCCAGCTACTCTGGTACATTGCTCTATATGCAACCACTAAGAAACTTCTTTAAATACAAAAATGCAGTCATAGCTTTGATCCAAGCACCAGAATAATCATGCAAATGAACAGAGCCTCCTTTAGTCAGAGAAACCATATTTGTTTCTGGCTTCTGCTACAGTATGTCTTTGCTTCCTAGAAATTCTTTTTTTTTTTTTTTCAGACTGAAGTTATGAAAATACTGCAATATTGAAGAAGAATACTGTTGAGAGATTACAATATTGTATTTGGAACAAATACTTTTGAGAAGACAGGGAAAAGAGAAAGAAACAATATGAAAAATAGGTATTAGTTTTCTGAGGGATCTTTGCCCCAGAGTTGTGTTGTTTTCTATACCCAGAGATAAAGAAAACTGCCCAGAAGCCAGAAGTAAAATTTGAAATTTTTGGTAACATTAGGAAATTTTCAGCTTCTCCTTCAAAAATTTGCTCTGCTTCTCCAGTAATTATAATATTTCAGAGGGGAGAAACAAACAGAGTTAAAAATAGAGTGAAAAATCTCAGTGGGGGGAAAAGGGTAATTTTATCACGCTTTCTTCAAGAGCTCTGTAGTACTTTCATCAAGTTCTTTATAATATCAGCCAACATTCTGTCTTTATTTTTAGGCTGGACTTAGAAAAGCTACAGAGTCTAAGGAAAAATGAATATGAAGTAAATGAGTTTCAGTTTCCCATCCCTTCAACTTTGCTGTGGGTGACTATATATGCACTTTGGTTCACATTTCTCTTTTTTGTATAGTTCCTCAGAGCCACAATTATGGTGGTGGCAAGAAGTGCAGTGCTACTGGTAAGATGTGAATTAGATGGCTTCTTGAGGTGCCTCCTTGTCCTATATTCCTGGATTTGTATGATTTTTATGGTTCTGCAGTACTTTGCCTCCTAGGATGCTGGCCAGGATTAATGAGACTTGTTCCTTGCCTTCTTTCAGGCAGATGGTTGTGAAGAAAAGAGTCCCCCTGCACCAGCCAGTGTTGCAGATGAATCAGAGCACCCCCCCAGACAGCTTGTGTTAAGTCCCCTGCTACTGAATCAGTCTTGCTTGTAGCAAAATTGAAGGTTTGTTTGGCTGCATTACACGATACAGATGATGGCTTGTTGGACAGAGTCTTCTTGGCAAATTGTTCCACCCAAGTAGGTCAGCAAACCAAACTGCTGAAGTGTGTCCAGAAAAAAGCAAGCCTTGGCTGTCTCCTGATATGGGAGCAGGCAGACAGGAAGCTCCTTTCTGTCCATTAGCTCCTACTGCTTTGCTTATCTCAGGGATGTGCTTTAAACTTCTAACTCTTTCTAAAGCAGCACTGCTTGATAGAGGTTTTTCTGTAACCTCTTATACATTTTCTTTCTCAGTATAAATGCTAAGAGTTATAGTTATGTTTTCTTGTATCAGGCATAGTCTATTTCTGCCATCAGTCACATCCATTTACTTTTCCAAAGCTCCCTCCACTATGAACTTTCACAGTTTTACCTTCTGTGTTGATCTCTTTCATTATCCTTTTCTTTTAAATTTAAGCCTTATTAAAGAGTACTAACAACAGAATGTTATAATTAAAGTGCAGATTGCTACAGGAGAAGGAGAAGTCAAATGTGCTTTTTTCTTATTTTTTCTGCCACTCTGAGCCATTAAAAACATAGCTTAGAATAACAACAAATTTAACTGATTGCCACATGGCAGCTACTTTACCTTTTTTCACGCTTACGTGTATTTACTTATGCTAGATCTATATCCAGGTGTGACTTTTTTGTCAAAGTAACACACAAAGACCAAGATGTTTCAACACTGAGAGGGAATGATCCCATCCAGTTTGCGGCTGAGGTGAAGATAGGTGTTCTTGCAAAGAGGGAATCAGCTTCACCTACACCACACCTGAGGGCTGGGGCTGTGGGTAAGCAGAATGTGGAATACCTGCTGAAGTGACATTTCCAGCCCTCGGTGTTAAAGCACAGGGTCACTTAGTGACCACTTCGTGGCCAGTATATTGGTCTACAATGGGTCTGTAGCCTCTCTGCTGGTGTTGCCCTGGATATTTGAAACACTTAAAATGGGTAATTGAACTTTTGTGGCTTCTCTCTTGGTTAACTTCTCCTGTCTTCCTGTGTGAATTTTGCTGGTATCAAGGGTTCACATTGTGTGTCACAACAGGTGATTTCTGTTTTGCTTCACCAGTATTAAAAAAAGGTGTTAGGATGCTCAGAAAACCATAGAAGTTTTGTGCAGAGTAGAAACTTCAGCTCATCATAAAATGTATACATTAAGCTTCTCATTGTAAACATGAGGAAGATTCGTTAAAAGTCTTCCCTAGCTACTTTTCCAGGCCTACAGTAGGACTGTAAATACCCTGCTGAAGAGATTAGCAGCTTACTTCTAATCAGGCATGTTTTGCTGGCAGGGAAGGCAGATGTGTGCATGTCTGGCTCTGAGCCCATTTCCTGTTGCAGGCAGTTATTGGTGACTTTTAAGTCTTTACTGCCTCTTACCTACATAACCCAAGGCCACATTTTTTTCTGTTGTTTGTTTGTTTCCAGTCTATCCATGGCTGTAGAATGCTTAAGAAGAAGACCACACATACCATATTGTGGTGTTTTTCCTCTACCTCTCTTGAGTGTTTGAAGCAAACAGAGTCACATTACTGCCATCACCCCAGAGCACCACAGGTGCATTATGAATATGAGTCAGATTCCTTCTTGCTGCTATCTGACAGGCTCGAATTTTTTGCAACAACTCACCAGAAAAGTAACAACTTGTTGTTACAGATAAGTAACAACTGTGCCTGTTCAGCTGGACTGCTCAGTGTATCGGGAAGGTAGAGCCAAGGTTTCATTCTGACCTTACACAACTGCTTCTGTGGAGAATACAAGTGATATGCAGGCTTTTGTTTTCAAATTGTGCATTTATTTTCAGATCCATTAAATCAGGATGTAGTGATTCAATGGTTTAAATGTGATTGTTTTCTTCTGTTGGCAAATAGTCCTGTGGTATCTAGTTAGTTAATTATGTGCGTGGTCTGACTGGTGTTTTGGTGGGACAATGATGCTGCTAAGAATCAATAAAACATTAATTTAACTGGAAAGACCTGAAGTGAGGGGACTGTGACGAAACCTGTCAGAGCCACAAAGTGGTAAGATGTCAGTTTTGCTGATGGGAACTAAATGAGCAGCATTTTACTAATTCCTTTCATTATGAGCTTTTAAACCAGATTTTAACTGGATGACCATAACTAAATCCATTCAACCTGCTCAAGCTTGAATGTCCAACATTTCGAGACTTAAATTTTCTCAGTATATGTTAAGTTCTTTTGTTTAAGCTCAGTTTCAGTGTTTCTATTGTCAACAGTTTATTCATCACCCTGACTGTGCACTAAATCAATTCATCTCTAAATTAAATGGTGTCACTCATATTGTTTGAGACAAGCTGGCCTAGTCACTACTACAGTAAGAAAAGAAAATAATTTTTTTCATGTGATGATTCACTGACATCATGTTTCACACTGTTAGGGAAAGATCAATGCTGAGAATGGCCAGTCAAAAAATCAACATTCTTTTTTGGAAACTGACTTTCCACAAAAAAAATTTTACTGTTGACAAGATATTTTCCGCTGAAAGGTTTCTGTTTCATAATTTAAATATGGAAAGCCAAAAGAGCAAAACCAGTTTTCAACACATAAAACTTGAGCAAAATTTTTCACCCTCCATAGTTTCAATGGAATAAAAAACTTCAAGAAATGATGACTAAATTAAAACATTTACACAAGATACTATTCCTTGACAGGCCCCTTGCTCCCATCATTTAGTGGATGCTTTGACTAGCTCTGCTTTTGAGGAGTTTTTTGAGCAAATTGAAGGGGAAAAGAATCAAAAAAAAGAAGGAATATCAGTATTCCTTCCAGATATATAGTTGTTACATACTGTAATTTGTAAACTTTTTATTTAGTGACCATTTTATGTAAATCTTTGGCTCCTATTCTTTCAATCTGTATAGAAAAATCTAAATAAGCCACAAGCATGAGAGATTTTTGACAAAGGTTTTCCTAAAACACATGCTTGCTTTCAGTAGGACACTAAAGCCAGTCTGTGGGAGATACACGTTTTCTCCACAAAATGTAGAACTCTGAAGTTGTGTAAAAGTTGGGCTTTGGAGATCACAAATAAAGGTGAAGAAGCAAAATTCTTACAGTAATTTTGCTGGGGTGTACGTTTTAGAGATCACTCCCTGGGAAAATCTACCATGTATACATCTGTACAATCTGCCAAGAGCTGATAACCTCTCCTTACCTATACTAAGAATGTCTCTAAATATTTGTTTTGTATTTGGATTGATAAGATTGTTTTCACTCTCAGTAGCGTGAATCCCAATCAAGGACACACAGAGCTCTCTGCTCTCTAGCCTGCCAGCAACAGGGGGAAGTTCAGCTTTTGTCCAGGTGTTGCCTCCATCCCGTTTCATTCACAGAGTTATGCACCTCTGAATGTAAAATATGGTTCAGACAGTTGATAAATGAGTACTCTGGGAAGGCTTGTTTGGCAAGGTGAACAATGGAGTAGCAATTGTCCCAAAAATTGTCCCTGACTGACACCTTGCTTTAATGTTGTTGTCTGGACACTCCTCAGAGAATCAAGGAAGTGCCAAATAAGACAATTTTTTTTCCAGAATGAGAAATAGTCCGAAGGAGTTCTCAGCATCAGGGCAGCAATCACCTAATTAATTTGTACAGTAACCATTGTTCAATGTATTCAAGTGAAGGTGCATATTGTACATAGTCTAGGTGGTCATCTCATACTCACTATGCTTGGCTTGTTCATAACCACTACCATACACTCATCTTTAAAAACTGAGAAATTCACCATAGCAACAGAGATATCTCATCAGGTTTTGCCATGATCACAGGGTTTTCTGCTTTTTGTGGTTGATGTTCCTCCTTTTCACTGGTCAGGAGGAGCAGGGCAGTAAATACAATGAAGCCCTGGATTCAGGTTATCCCAGGGAAAAACAAGAATGAGAAGAGCAAGATCTGAAGGTATAGGAGTGATGGCTCTTCTCCATTTAAAGGAGATTGATTTTCTTCATGAAGGCATAGCTTTTATTCCAAGATTAATTTCTTTTCCAACAGCAATATGGCTGGCCTGGATGTACAAGTCCAGACTCTGGCTGTCAGAGAGCAGTGCTGTAGCTTTTGACTTGAAGTTTGTTTCAGGATTAGGTGCCTGAAAATGGGATATTGTGTGAGAATGCTGCAGATACAGGAATGGGGCTAGGAAATGGGTAAGGTAGAGTCAGAGGAATGAGAAACCTTATTAGATCAGGTATCTTAATATTTAGATATCTTTCTGCATAAGTAATAGTGAGGCAGAGCTTTGGAAGATACACACTGTTTTGCTTAAAGTTAGAAAGTGGTGATTAGAGGCTTGGGATTAGATGCTTCATCCTTTTGTAAATTTCTCTCAAGTTGTTTACCCGGTGGCTAGGGGTTTGGGTTGAAAGGAAAGTACACACAAATTAGATGTAAGACACTCAGTGCAGTGAGCTGGGAGCCTACATCCTGTTTTTTAAAGTGTCTAGGCATTTGGGAACTTACATCTAGACATTTCAACATTTCTGAAGATTTTATCCTCTGTCTGCCAGTATTATGGTTTGTGAACCTATTTAGTTAGATTAACTACAAATTCCTTGACTGACTATATATACATATTTTTCTCTCACTCTCTTCTCTACCCACCCTCTCATTCAAAATGGTGTAGTGGAGTTGAAAAAATCAACTTTGGCTGTATTGTGAATCATATTTAAACTGAGAAATAAATTAAGATTGTCACTGACAATTGTCACTGACTTATTGTTTTGATAAGGCTTTCCATGCTTAATGGCTAGAGACAATTAAACCAAATTACTTCATTTTAATGGCTATCCTTTGTTAAACCTCACCTTTAGCGGGGAACAGCTCTTCCATTATGTTTGATTAGGCATGAGCTCGATAACAGCAAAATATATTTTAAAGAAAATGCTAAACTCTGATTATGACTGGTTTGACTGACACTGATGAATAACATTTATACAGTATGGTTCTGCCTGGCCTGATATTAGCATAAGAACATTAGGCAAAACCTTGTTAGAATGTTAACATATATTTGAAAGCTACTAAGTTGAACCTCTTATGCAGATACAAATACATCCACTTTACATCATCATCATCTGTAGCTACTGCTCCATTTACTAAGATAATTTCTTCATTTGTACCTGGTTTGTGTAGCTTCAAGCCATAATTTTTGCAAGACATTGTAACTATAATATAAAAATGACAGGAAGTGGGATCAATTTGCCTGGAAGACACTGCTTGGCTTGGAACATGCTGTACTCAGTGTTCTCCTCTGAATAAGTGGACATCAGCTCTCTTGTGAAGACTGTTGTCAGGCTCTAGATGACTAACCCTTCTTCACAGCCAGGTACTGCATCAGAAGAACCCTCCACCTATTATTGCACATTGTTTCTGCATGAGTTCATGTCCAAAGAATGGAAATTGGGTGACTCTGGAGTCAAGTGAGGAAAGCTGGTAGTAATTAATGAAGCTGATATAATTCAGATTTCTCCAGTCTGGAGAGAAATTCAGCTGGACTCAGATCCACTACATGAGTCAAAGAAAGTTGTGTTCAAAATGTTATTTCTTAACTGAATTTATTGCTTATGGAGAATAAGTACGCCTTTAGCTCTAGAGGCTGTGTAAGCAATGCAAACTCCCTTGCATGAAAGAGACAGATTTCTGCCTTCCATCTATCTGCACTTTTCTCATTGGTATATCTAAACAATGAAGGTAAACATGAGAGTAATATTATGTATGCTCACCCATTCTGTCAGTGACTTGGTTGCTGGCATAAAAGACATCCTTCTTCTTTATGACTCCATTATGATCTGCTCAAGAAAAAGTGGCTGGACTGTTGAGAAGACTTTATTTGAAACTACATTTTCAATGTACCAGACTGTCTCACCCCAGTCTTGTAGAAAATGTTATTCCTCAATCAGGATTCTCATGAGTGTGGCTGGTTTTGTAGCTTTTTATTCTACATCTGTGCAGCTCCAGATGCAGTGGGCTGTAGCAACCAAGCAGGGCATGAATCATGGTAGCAAGGCTCTGGTCCAAGAGGAAATGACACAGAGTTTTTGGTTTAAAGATGGAGGGAGCCATTTCTTGCCACTGTTGCTATTGATGTGCCCCTGTGCAGTGGCTGGCCTGACATACACATGCTCCCTATTGGCCAATTAATGAGAAAAAGAGCAAGTTCTGTTTTCTGGCTAGCTCCCTGACATTTCTTTTCTTCATTCCAGCACAAGTTCTGGCTTGTTTGAGCCCAGCTTCAGGTGGCTGCTTGGTGTGTATGTGAGGTCAGTGCAATACTGGGGTGATGATTCTGGCTAAGAACAATAATTCTCACACTGCCCTAATCTAATGCTGAGCTTCTGGTAGAGCCCATCATATCATGAAGTGCCCAATGAACCATAATCACAGAATGGCCTGGGTGCAAGGGACTTGAAAGATCATCTGGTTCCCATCCATCCTGCCATGGGCAGGGACAACTTCCACTACTCAAGGTTTCTCCAAGTCCCATCCAGCCTGGCCTTGAACACTTCTAGGGATGGGCAGCCACAGTTTCTCTGGGCACCTTGTGCCAGTGCCTCACTGTCCTCACAGAAAAGACATTCCCCCTAATATCTGATCTGGACCAGCTCTTTCAGTCTGAAGACTTTCCCCTTCTCTTGTCACCCCATGTCCTTGTTAAAAGTCTCTCTCCATCTTTCTTCTGAGTTCCCTTCAGTAACTAGAAGGCCACAATTAGGTCATCTCAAAGCTTTCTCTTCTCCAGGCTGAACAATCCCAATTCTCTGAGACTTTCCCCACAGCAGAGGTGCTCCATCCCTCTGATAACCTGGGTGGCCTCCTTTGGACAACAGTTCCATGTCCTTCTTGTGCTGGGGATGTTTTGTTGTAACTTATGGCAGTGAAGTCCTTCAGTCTGAGTAAATACGAATCACAAATAATACATTTTTTCTTCAGGCACTCAAGTTCTCAATTTTTTTTTTTTTAATTCTGCGTATATGTGCTGCATGTATGGAATTGTTAAATTTGTACTGAGCTTCCCCATAGAGACTGTTGGATGTGGAGTTTTGATAATTAAACAGCTGGGAAAAAAAGAAATTATGTGTTGTAATTTTACCCAGTTACAGCAGTTAAAAGAGTGCTTTTGTAATTTTATACATATAAAGAATCTGATTCTGTATATGTAAAATCACAATCTATTATAATATGTCAAAGCATAATGAGCTTTTGTTGTGTAATTGTTACCTAGGTAAATATTTTGGTGGAAACATTCCAAAGAGTTTAGAAATACGACTGACCTCAGGCAGAAATAAAAGTTATTCTTAACCTTTGTAAAAAAAAGACGGTATCTTCCGCTATAAAAAAATTAGATTGCTGCTGCATTTCAAGAGCTGCTGCTGGGAAGCTCAAACCAGGCAAGAATGCTATGAGGAAATGATTGTTCATACTACGGCCGCCCTCTGGCTTGATGTAATTTTTCCCATTCACTTCCCTCAGAGTACGGCTCCTCGATGGCATACAACAGGAAAGAGAAAAATGGACATGACTTGGGTTACATTCCCATTAACCACCCTTATGTCACGGGCAGATAACAGGGACATACAGAAAAGAGATGCTTGAGAGCAGTGAGATGTGGATAGGGAGGCAATGCTGTGAAACAGCTTTTCTTTTGACAACATAAAGCAGGATAGTCAACAGAGTCTTATGGAGTCATTTAGTGACCTTGTCACTATTGTTCCACTTGTTGACACTGTTGTACTGAGGTGGAGAGTGGTAATTTGTTTCTTATAACATAATATGTCTCCTATGAAGACAGGCTGAAAGAGTTGGGGCTGTTCAGCCTGGAAAAGGCTCTGCGAAGAGCTCAGAGTCCCTTCTAGCACATGAAGTGGGTCTACATGAAGATGAGGTTTAGACTAGTTATTGTGAAGAAATTCTTTACTATAAGGATGTTCAGGCACTAGAACAGGTTACACAGGCAGATCATGAACTCCTCATCTCTGGAGGTGCTCAAGCCCAGGTTGGATAGAACTCTGAGTAACCTGTTCTAGTAGAAGGTGACCTTGCCCTTAAAGATTATCTTTAATGTCCCTTCAACCCAAACCCATTTTATGACTGCATAAATTTTTCTCCTCAGGAAAGAGCTCTCAGCCTGTGCACAGCTCACCAGGCAAAAAAAAATAAAAAATAGTAGATATATGTACCACCCACTTCATATTGTGCAATAATTTGATAGTGGGTCTCTAAAAAGCTTTTGTCAAAATAGGAGGACAACCTCCAGAGTTATCTGCCTCTTTGATCCAGTTAATCATGCTGCATGCAGATAAAGTACAGCACTTAATCTACTGTACAAATAATTGTAGAACTGTGGAGAGCTGCAGTCACCCTCACCCTGCTGCTCCTCTTTTGTGGATCACCAGTGGCTTCAAATCAATGCAAAGCAAATAATCTAATAAGGAAAAATTTTTGACATGTTTTTTAAAGACTAAGAGGGCAGCTACTGTCAGGGTTCGTTATGGATGGCCCAGCCATAATTCCATGTGAGGGCCAAAATTCCAGTAAATATGATGGAACACTAAGAAAGTCAATTTGACTGAACAGAAGACTATTCTAGTGGAGAGGCAACAGAGGTAGAAAAGAGGAGCTATGGATTGTTTGTGGACTGGTGCTACTGTGATAGCTTGAAGGAAAAGAGGACAGGAAAGAGAAATGGTAGGGGAAAAGAGAGACTTAGTAAATGAGACAATGAAAGGATTCAAGCCCTAGGCTTGAAGGGACTTTGCTGAAGAAACATAGAGGAAAACTGGAAAAAAATATGCTGGAGAGAGCATATCTTTTGAAAACTGAGTTACAATTCTGAAGGCAGAGGAGCCCTGACAAACCCTGAAAAGGAAAGTGAAAGTGCATCAGAGAACAGTCGTTAGTGGTGTTCTACTCAGTGCTGTACAGGGTACATTCTAGCACACCATTAATTTCTCATTAGGCTTTTCCAGTTTTTCCTACCAAACTTTGAGTACAAAGAATGTTCATTTTGCTTCAAACCACACATTCCCTAAACTATGATTTTTTTGTATCCTGATGTCAAAACTTCAGTGGCTTTTCTTTCAAGCTGAACAGCATCAGTGAGGTTGTTTCACCTCTATTTCGAAAGACTTCCAATAGGAATAGAAGCATTATTAATCCATCACCACTCTTTGACAAATGATGCTCCTTTGTATGATTTTTGGGGGTTTATTTGGAAACAGCACCGGGCAGCATTGACCTGCAGCCCCTGGGAAAGAGCTATGTCAGAACCTAGGTATTTATGCCTAAGTACAATCCTCAACAGCCTAAACAACCCTTTAAAATGGGTCTGTGGTAATAGCAGGTGAGAGCCTTGGGTGGAAAGTCTGGATCCACAAGAGAATGCATTTAAGGATCAAAAATTCCTAGTTTCAACCCAGAGGAATCAGGGGTCCTGTAGGCAGAGCACTCAAGAGCTTAGGTATACACCAGTAGTTCTTCAAGGAAAACATGTTTCTACAGCAATTTGCCTTCTGAGCCTGGTAGTTTGTATTACATTGGCTGCTGACTGGTGACCATGTATTGCCATCTTTGGTCACCTATGTGAGAGTGACAGTAGAGTACAGTAAATGACTCCTAGTAATTTAATGAGTTAAGTAGTACATTTTCATTATCACATGCGAAAGGGGTACTACTCATTTTTTATTACATTAATGAAATGACCTTCTATATTCTTCTTCTCCACACCAATTTGAAAAAATGACCCAAAGTTGTTTCAGAGCTGCACAGCAAAACTTATTGAACTCAAGTTTTTATTACTACCCAAATACCCACAAGGGCAACAGTTTATCTGAGCAAGCTTAGCAGCATATCAAGTGATCAAATTAATTCCTGAACAAGGTACAACATTTTCTAGAGATATACACGGAAAGTGAAATTGGTTTAAAAGTAAAAAACAAGTAGCCCCCCACCTCCCACTCCCCACAAACCAGCTTCTCTGCTCGTGGGTGACATTTTTAATCTATGCTCACTTTTTTATTGTCTTCACTGTTACCCTTTCCAGCATATAAATATCTATTTTCACTGTTAAACTGCAGTCTCCAGTCTAAATGTTTACTTTCATTTCATAGTGCCTCATTGCTGTAGGTATTCATGTAGGTATTCATGTTGTTGTCCACATCCTAACTTTCTTAATCCTTACCCAGTTACTATAAAATACATACCCCTTTGCACTATTGAAGTTTAAAATGACTTCACAATTGTTTTCAAATGCTTGTGAAGAAAGTAATAATGGAAGATTGCTTGCCTGCCCTTTTCCAAAACTTTCTGTGGCAAGACTTAGCTTGGGGTAAATTTATCAGCTGAATCTTGAAAATGGATATTGAATGGAAAAGTTGACAGGCCATGAACTACACAGTCTGACTTAAATTGTCTGTAATTTCATATATTTTCTCAGTGTGTAGGATGTCTTGTTCTCTTTTCTCCCTAACTCAAAATGACAGGTCTGCTACACATATTTATGCTAAGTGCCTTAATGGGTTTAGACAACCCCTTCCTGATTTTTAAGATGCAGCCACTAGATGGTTCTTGGAAGCAGGTGCTGTTTATGTTTTGAGCTCTGTTTCTCTGTCTCTCTGCTGTTAACGTTTCCATCTCTGCTATTGATTAACAATGAGGGGTTTGAATGACACCAGGGCAGCGCCACAGATGCACTGCCATGGAGACTGCTTTCATACTCGCCTGTCTCTCCCCCAGGGCTCTGAAAAGAAGGGAGAGACACATGTTTATATAGTCATTAAGCCAATATTTACTTTCAGTTATTTTGCAATCTGTTCACTTACAGACTTTCCTGCAGGTTGATCTCTGTGCCACCTGTCTCTCCTTGTATTCTCACAACTCTCTGGTGTTTCTTCCTGATGTAAAGGGGCCAGTGACTGAAACAAGAGATCTGGAGAAACTGAGAAAGTGAGCCAGCACCCATTGCTGCTATCCATTTTCTTTGCTTGTGATGTCCCTAAGTGATCAAGAGCAGAGACTAGTAGATAATCCCAGTTTAGCAAGCAACTGATCCCACCACATCTGTAGTGTTTCCTAACTACTCAGGGTAGGAACAGTAAGAGAATACCCAGCTGTGTGCTACAAGGTGATGCTTGGCCTGGCAGGCATGCTCTGATGCAGAGAGGTCTGAACTCTGAAAAGCACCTGCTTTAGCACATCTCCAACCAGTACCTGCACTTGCACCTGCCAAAAAAAGGGTAGGAAAGGTGCCAGGTGGCGCCCGGAGGTGTGGCTGCAGGTTTATATTGGACAGGTGTTGTAGTGAGGACTCCATATGTTACCTTGCTGCCCAGCAAATGAGATGCCTTGCAGCAGTCCTCCTGCACCTGAGGTGTGCAAGCAGATGGCCTGATGACACTGCAAGGCACTGTTGACAGCATTTGTCCTTTCCTAGTCATTGAGACTGGAGCAAGGACACAGTTTTATCCACAGCACTGAGGGTCATCCACTTATGCATCCATTGAATTTCACTGTTTTGAGTTGCTGTCCTCAGAATTGGCTAAATCAGGAATTAATTTTGCCCCTCCTTTTAAATTTATAAATGTTTCCATAGGAAAACATTGTCACCAGAACTACAAATTGAATTATACATACTGAGATTCTCTAACACATAGAATTGACACACTGACTGTTCAGTCTTCTCATTTAACATTTCTGAAGTGAAAATAGATGGAAGTGAAAATAGGCATGAGTGAAAGTAAATGTATTTACAACATTTCTACAGAAATAATTTACTTTACTTGTAATACAGCAGTGAAGTAAATTACTGAAGCAATTATTAGAACAGTGTATATACCAAATGTGTAATAGAGGTATATGGAAAATATGTATTTTTGTTAGCAGAGAGATGATAGAATAAAACCTCTTTCGACTACCTTCCTTGTTCAGTAATTCTTTGCTTTCCATTTTGCATCAAGGACAATGAAACAGATGAAAAACACCATGAAGCAAAGATAACAAGTAATAAATGTTGTTGAGGGAAGCCTTGCAGATTCTGTGGGTTTCACAGTGAAGTGGCCATGTCAACCATTTTAATTTGGTGCATGGTTAAGAACATTTTTGAGAATTCACACTAATCAACAAGCTAACAGGATTCCAGTAAAATTTCAAATGAGAGGTGATACTGTTTGGCAGGATGTTTTATAAATTTTTATACAGAAATCTGATCATTTCATCAAGACTTATGGAAAGTACACTCTTAAAGTACTGACACCACGGGAGAAGAATTTGTCAGTATGTCTTTTGGCATAATAGCCTGATTCAGATGCTCTTTCTGCCTACTGTATTAACAGGAATATTTTTAGCAGGAGACAAACACATCCAAGCATTTCCCCTCCCCATCCCACTGTTCTGGACACATACACATCACTGTGATGGAACCCAGGAAGTGGAAAAAACTTGGAGAAATATGTGCTGTTTCCTAGTTTTGGCTCATAGCCATTTCACCACAGCATTATTGATGAAAACAGGTTTTAGAAGGAAAATACTAAAGACAATGAAGAATTAAGAGTTATAGCCATAGAACATTCCAAAAGACTTATTTTAGCACCTTATCTCCCCTCAGCTGTAGATGTAAAACTACCCAGTTTTGTTGTTAAAGCATCCCTCAAAATATGCTAGACTCAATCAGATAGGAGAGAGAAGAATATATTCAGATCTGGTGGGGTATGTATCAATCTTTTTCTAAAGCCCTCAAAAAATAATGTGGGAAAGGGTATCTTCCAAGTTCTTATTGAAACAAGAAAACCAGATACACAACACATGAGGGTGAATTGCGTCATCTATATCCAAAAAAATGTTGAATGAAAAAGTGCCTTAGAAAAAACACAATGGTAGGTGCAGCAGCCTTTCCCAAGCTCTGCATCCTTCTGCAGGCTGCATAATTATTCTGTAGAGTAGCCAACAATCATTTGGAAAAGTAACATATCTCCCATGTGTTGGAAAACACATGATAAGAAAATTCAGCCTTCTGTTACTTTTGTGGGGCAATCTTTTAATTTAAAAATGGGAATCAAGGCTGACCTGTCACTATGTGCTGCTATATGTAGTAAAAAATGCTGATAGGTACAGGTGTCATGGATCCGGGTCCAGTTATACTATATACTGCTGAAAAGAATATCCTTGACATTCATCAGGACTTGAACATGAGGGCCCAGAGACAGCTTGGACTGAAGGTGATGTTCCCTGGGAGAAACTTGCTGAACTTTTGGGTTGGCCAAAATGAGACAGCTGCAGACTAAAGGGGTGACACTGTGTCATGATTCCTAGGCTTGAATTTGCAAGCAAGACAACTGAGAAATGTGTAACAAGGGAGAATAGAATGGGATTGCAACAGTGAGAAATGTCAGATGGAATGGAGAATGGAAGCTCAGATAAGAGGATTGGTCTGCAAGAATATCAGAGTCTCACAAAATGAAACAGGAGAAGAAACAAAACAAGAGATGAAACAAGTTTTCAAGAAGATGGCTGACTTTTCTCAATTTCTGACAATTAAATGAAGACAGGGTGTAAGCTTTCAAAGGAGACTTTGAAAGTGATGCCTGACTTGTGTGTAGGGTCTGCCTAAGCAATGCAGAAGATAAATTGATTAATCTGGTTTTAAACCATACACCTATATTTGATCATAGTGCTTGCTTTCTATGGCCTTTCTACAAACCAGAACTTAACTGACTGGCACAGGTATGTGCATACCCAGCTCACAGACCTGCATCAATTATGGCTAAACACAGAGCCATGAACCCCACTCAACACACCTCTTGTGTAAGAAGATTCTGTAATAAACTTCTACAGGCATTTTGCAAACTCATTGTCATGCACACTGCAAAAAAGGACAAGTAATATATGCCAGATACATCAGAATTTGCTCACATGAGAATGCATTTAATTCTTTACTGTCCATCTGCTCTACACTGGAGTGGCCTCACTGCAAATACTGGGAGTACCACAATATAAAAAAGACATTAAAGTGTCAGAGAGTGTCCAAAGGAGGCCACAAGGCTGGTGAAGGGCCTTGAGGTAGAGCCGAATGAGGAGTGGCTGAGGGCCCTTGGTCTGTTCAGCCTGGAGGAGACTGAGGAGAGACCCCATTGGAGTCTGCAGCTTCCTCGTTGGAAGGGGAAGATGAGGGGCAGGCACTGATCTCTTCTCTGGGGTGCCCAGTGACAGGACCCAAGGGAATGGCCTGAACCTGTGTCAGGGGAGGTTTAGGTTGGGTATCAGGTAAAGGTTCTTCACCCAAAGGATGTTTGGGCACTGAACAGGCTCCCCAGGGAAGTGGTCACAGCAACAGCCTGACAGAGTGCGAGAAGCATAGGGACAACATTCTCAGGCACATCGTGTGACTCTTGAGGTGTCCTGTGCAGGGCCAGGAGTTGGGACTCGATGACCTTGATGTGCCCCTCTCAATTCAGTTGATTCTGTCATTCTATGTATAAAAGTGTGGGGCATCCAGGGATGTAGACTGTTATCTGTGTTAAGTGGAGCTCATCCTTCCATCTGCCATTTGTTGAGTCCAAGCTTTCTCTTGCATCTTCTCTGACACATCACTTTTGCTGGGTAAAGACGGAAAGAACATAAAAGGATAACTATTTGCACACACATGTTCCTCTGTGTGTCATGTGTGTAGTTAGTCTGTACAAATCAGTGGATTTGTTTTCTGGGGTGCTTAATAACAACAACTGGATGAGAACTTGCAAGTGTCCATATAATCTGGAAATAAAGTCACTCATTTTGCATTACTAAGTATGATTTCAGGCCTTCTATTTTGAAATATTCACAGTTCCTTTTAAATGCCACTGAGAGAGTAATGTGACTATATCTTAACAGGTATAGATGCTTTACTGTTGCCCTAAGTGCACTAGGTCAGTGAAGAAAAGAGCCCAGTGCCTTCAAAATGCACAGAAAAGGGAAGTGGACTTCTCATGCTCATGATTCAGATGTTTGGCTTCAGGTGTCAGTCTGTTCAGGATTTACATCAAGTCCTTTGAAATTATATTAGATGATCCTAGTAGTATCTGCTCATTCACATCTTACAGAAGAATTGGACTTTTATGCATTTAAATGAATTGACATCTGACCAAGAAATCTCCTTCATGGGTGAAATGGGAACAGAGTTCTCTCAGAGCATTTAAGCTGAACTTTTTGTTTACAAAACACTTAGATTTACTTACTTTTGTAATTTACTACTTCTAGCATTCATGTGGGCCTATGAAATTCAAGAGTTAGGTTAATCTCAGCCAATTTATTTTTGTCTGGTTCTGCCCTGAGCAAATGCTGACATTAGACATAACAATAACACACAGTGCTGTGCCTCCAACGGAGGATAAACACAATCTGTGTAATTCATTTATGAGGAATAATAATGGGAAGTTACCCAGTACCAGTGAAATCCAGGTCAGGACAATTTCAAGGTCCAGCAGTGCTCCAAGACTACAGCAGGTATTTGTGCACACAGCATTGAAAAAGACCAAAAATTTCAAGTTGCTAATGCTCTTATTTATCTTACTGTACTTCATTGCAGGGGTAGACCCACAGAAAATCTTTATGTCAAAGGGAAAGTAAAACTATCAGAATATTGCTTTTTGTTGTAAAATTTTAGAAATTACTTAACCTGTGGACTACATATGTCTGCAGCTTTAAAACTTAAAAGGAAATTGTTTTAGATAGCCATGTTTTTCAGCTTTCTGATAGAGCAGTTTTTGAGGGATGTCTCTGAGGGATTCATAAAAGACAGTTAAGGACAGTAAAGTTATTGTCAATAGTGTTCTGTCTTTAGGAGAACAACAAATTAAAGAAAGCTTGACAGTTGCCAGAAAAAAAAACACTTGTATTTGTATCCTCACCTGGCACAAAAATGATGGAAAATAAGAATTCATGAATTGTTATAGGTGTGTGTGGGGCAAACACAAATTTGACCAGTGAATTTTATATATTTGGTGATGAATTCCCAGACTATACAAATGCACATGGATAATGTATAAAAATGTTTAACACCCTGTCAGATTCAGTGATAATAGGTTGCATTATCATGACAATGAGTCCTTCAGTGCCAAGCTCAGAGACTTAACTGCAGAAAACCTTATTCAGTCCTTCCTCGGGCAAAATTCCATTTGCTCAGCAGGAGTTTGTCTGGGTGAAGAGTTTGGGATTTGACAGGTGATATTTATGAGTTATACAGGAAAACTAGCTGGAATAACAATCTTTCCAGCCCTTCCTAATGGACTAATAGGTTTTTTTTCAAGCACCTGGAGGATTTTCTGTAATCCCTCCAAGTCCTTAACACAGTTTTACAATTATGTCTTCTAATAAATGATGGAAATTTCTTTCATTTTGCCACCTCAACCAGGTGCCTTAATGATCTCTGCAGGGGAGTTCACACAAGTTACCACAGGAGCTGGAAGCACAACTACTGCTCTAAGCACAGTACAGCTGCTTACAGATGGTTTGTGGTGAAGAACGTCTCCCAAAATCTGAGGAGACTGAATGGCCAAGGCAAGGTTATTCTGGGTAGAACATGGTCCCCATTCTTTCATATCTCCCTCAATATGCCTTGTCTGCTTGCCTGCCTCCCCAGTAAGTATAAGGATAGGAAGGGGGCATAGACACTTCATCTGCTGTTGATGGGGCTGAGATGCCTGAGTATGTGATCTGTACTCGAAACCTGTTTTAGAAATTATAGACTCAGCAGGAGATTTTCTCTTGCATAGTTTTGTACTGCCTAGTACAAAGGAAAGAGGGCAGTTTCCTTCCTAGAATATGCCTGTGTGGTTTTATGAGGTTGTTTTTCTTATTAAGAGGTTTAAGTCTAGAAACATTTTAGTCTAGAAATATACGTACAGTTTTATTCTATTTTGAAAGAAAAAAAAGCTCTTTCTTCCTTTATCATAAAAATCATGGTGTAATATTTTTAATACTCAGCTATCAAAGTGTTGAATATTTTCTTGTTTTCCATGGCTACTGCGATATATCACATGTTCTGAAGACATAATTTTTTTCTCATTAAAATATTTGCTTTATTTGTTATGTATATGGACAAACTGAATATGTCTGATATGTAGTCTGTGGTTCAGGTGTTTTGTATTTAGAAGTACATAAAAACAGTGTAGAAAAGAATGCTTCATGCAGTTCACTTCTGCTTTATTCCAAAAAGTTATTGTGGTATAAAATGTCACTTTTTATTTGGAACAACTGACAATTCATTGCAAGACATATTACCACCCGTGTGGCAATAGGAAGAATGGTGTCGGCAGGTATTTTTTCCAGCATCTGTTTGGCATGGAGCTTGGTGCTTCTGTCTGGCTTGATGAAGGGACTGGGTGATCTTACCTGACTGTTACAAAGTGTATCAGCTTGCTAATAAAAAATGCTTTCTCTCCTGTAAAGCTTAGCTTTTTATAATAGATAAACACATTTGTCTTCTACGCAATAGATGTATAATCTATTATACAATAGACATGCTCAAAAATGTCTATTAAAATTCCTTGTAAACTTGCCTTGGTGTGCCCTTTATTTTATGGACAATAACAGGAGGTGTCATAACAGCAAAAACCTTTCTGCATTTTTGCTCCAATCAATGGTGCTGTGGCAGAAGCTATTTACAAAACACAGAAGAACAAGAGTTGTGTCAACGTTGTGGCCACAATGAAAGCTACAGGAAGTCAGGGAGCACAATATACTGGTTCACCATCAAGTTTGTCACCACTTGGAGCTGCCTCCCAGGGGGATGCACCCCCATCTCCAAGAGAGAATGCCTGTTTTCTAGATATGTACCTGGCAGCAACATATTTTTCAAGGCTTTCCTTGCGCTATCTTCTCTGGTGGAAAGGAGAGGAACAAGACTAAATATTAGTACTGCTTGTTCTGCTGGTAATAAAATTGTGAGGAATCAATACATTTACAGGCCTGCTTTTCTCTGACTCCCTGGCAACCCAGAGCTTTAATATTAGGGTGAAAAGTCACAAGCAGTCCTGGAACAAGGGACTGCTCCATTTAGTGCATTTTGCTGCTTTTATATTACTCTTTTTTTCCATACATTTATCTGTATCTTTTGTGAGAAAATGAAGGGACCTTTGGCTGGACTCTGTGGCTGGTTTACTAAGGGAGTAATTTTTACAGCTATACACTATGAATTCCTGCTTTCTATCTGAAGGATCCTTGGAAAAATTCTCGCTTTGATCCTGTTTGAACCATTAACTTTTACTGTGATATTATCTTTATCTGACATTCCCCATCTCTTAAGCATGTCTGGGAAATCAGTGTGATAGAGACCAGAGATTGTACCATATATTAATTTGGGAATGTGAGGAGTATCTCAAAGATGAAAGAGCAGACCCATGATCTCCATACTTAGATTCTGTACCTCTACTTTACTCCCAGTGAACAGCTGCAGGGCAATGGCAGCGCAATCACATAGTAGTGCAATCTTGCATAGTGGCCTCTGAGCTGCTGCACTTCTGGAAAGAGCTTTTCCTTTTTGATCTTTTTTGTATCTTTCTCAACTTTGATTCTGAGGTCTTTGATTCTGAGGTCTTTGATTCTATGATGGCTATGGCTGATGTAGGGTTAGTTTTCCTCACAGTGGCAGGTATGGGGCTGTGTTTTGTATTTGTGCTGAACACAGGGTTGATGATTTAGAGATATTTTTGTTATTGCTGAGCAGGGGTTACACAGAGCCAAGGCCTTTCCTGCTTTTCACACCACCACTGTAGGGAAAAGGCTGGGTATGGCTGGAAAGCCTGGAAAAGACATAAACAGGACAGGTGACCCCAGCTGACCAAAAGGATGTTCCAGATCATGTGACATCAGGCTCAGTGTATAGAGTGAGGAGAAGAAGGAGGATGGGAGGAATGTTTGGAGTGATGGCGTTTGTCTTCTGAAGTGACATTAGTATGATGGGGCCCTGCTTTCCTAGAAATGGCTGAAACACCTCCCCAGCCACAGGAAGAAGCGGATTCATTCCTTGTTTTGTTCTGCTTGTGTACGTGTCTTTTGCTTTCCCTATTCAACTGTCTGTTCCTCAACCCATGAGTTTTGTAGCTTTTACCTTTCTGATTCTCTTCCCAGTCCTGCTCATGAGGGAGCATCTCTGTGAGGTTTGGGTGCTGACTGGGGTTAAACCACTACAAAACAAATCTGAGAGGGGAAAAAAACCCCATATGGTTGTCACTGGAAATGTGATTGGTTATTTGCAGTTGTTGTGTTCTTGGATATCTGTGTTAGGGCAGGATCAACATAAGACTTTCTACCAGCATCTGGATTTCCTGAATGCAATTATCCTCCCTGTAAAGCTGAATCAAAATTGTACCCCAAGGCTGTATCCTGTCACACCTAGGATTCCACTAGAAAAGATCCAATTCCTCTTGGACCTCACATGTCCAGTTGATGCTAAAAAAAGAATTAGGGGTAATGAACAGTCTTTTTGACAATATCAGTAGTAATACAGAGAAAACTGAATGCCTGGAATGATTTGGCTAAACATTAGCTGAAGTTTATTGCTGCCTGGGGAATTGTTTTTGCCTGGGGATTTAGAGGTATGCTGCTTCTCCTTAGGGACTAGGTGGTAGACAGTGCATTTCACAATCACTGCATTTCCCTGTCTTCAAGATATTTAGTCTAGCTCTGCCCCCTAGTTCTCTTAAATTTACACTATTATGGACCTGTCACTCTATTTTCTTGAACACCATGTACATTTTGGTTACCAAGACTGGCTGAACTCATCTGTCCTGACCTATGTTTGCCAACTAACCAAAGCACAACAAGTATTTTTATGAAGTCAAGCTATTGATAAAAAAACTTTGCTCAGAAGGCATAACTTCTGATAAGCCTAGCTTTCTGACCTGGTCTGAGGGAGTGAAGACTCCTTTTGCTCCTTTTTTTCTTCAACAAAACAAGAGACAAGCATTCATACCTTCACTAGTTTTGTGCTTTTGAAAGACATATTTTTCTTATTATCCAAAGGGGAGAAACCCCCAGTTGTTATGGTACTGCAAACTAACATTAAATATAACTGTTCCACGGAAGTTCAGACATGGATTTTTCCTGGGATGTCATTTAATAGAGGAAAAGAAGGAAAGAAATAGAATTTATGCAAGAATATAGATGTCAGTGACTGCGTGTCACTGTATGATGGAAGATTGGCAAAAATATACTCCAAATGGTCTCTTCTTCCCTTGATTTTGTTTCCAGTAACAATGAAATGATCCAGAACTCCCTTACAGATGATCTCATTGTCAGCTTCTTTAACATGGGATTATAAAATTAGCTTCAAGAGGAGAATGTAAGGGATGTTCTTACGGATGTGTGGAGCTGCTCATAAATTCTCTACCAAGATTCATGATTTTAAAAGTGTGACCTACAAAGTAATGAATGATTGAAGCTGAGTAAGAAAGAGTTGGCAGTTCTGCAGCAAATGAAAATTTAATGCCTAATGGGGTATCCTCCAGGAGGGATTCATGAGAGCCATACTGGATTCAAGGCTCTGTTGCTTAAGCTGACGTTCTGCTCTGGCACCAACCCTACTGCAATCTGTAACTCTTTGCTGAGAAATTGTTTTCCACTGAAAATTGGATCAGACAGTACCATGTCAGTATTGCAGATAAGAGCATGTATTGGCAATATATTTTACAGCTCCCTTTTTTCTCAGATTCTTTTTATGGACAGTGACACAAAAAAAAAAAACAAAACCCCAAAACAAAAAACCCCAACTCCCTCCCACAAAACAAACAAATACAAAAATAAAACCAAAATAACAACCAAAAAACACCAAAACCAAAACAAGCAAACAAAAAAAACCCAACCCCAACCTCACTAGAATAGTTCAAGCAAATACTTGCTGTTGCACTCCTTGGTCTGCCTGCTCACATGGTGACTGTATGGGGCCAGGTACATTAAGCTACAGAATTAGGTATTTGACATAGACAAAAGTCAAATATAGCTCATGGACAATAGTCTTTGAAAGATATGTACCCTCTTGTTACCTCCTGCTTGATATAATACTGAAATAAAAGTGAGGAACAAGGGCCCAGCAGCAGAGAACAACTCTGACAATCTCTTATTTGCAGCAAGAGTGGGTAAAGCACAATGAGATGAATCCTCAGCACAATTGTTGCATATAGAATAGAAAATTATGTATTTGTGTCTACTGGAAGGAAAGTTCAATGGTAAATGTGTGTTCCTTTGACACTCTTACAAAGAAACAGTGTCTCTACAACAGAACAATTTTGAACAGACTGGTGTAATGTAGTTCTTACACTGAGGTATGAGAATATCTATGAACCTTATATTTGGATCCTTCTTAAGGCTCTAACCTAGGTCTAATAAGATCAAAAGTATTTTCCTCTCCGTCATATTGTTCACTTTTAGGACTTTTCACTGCAATCTATCACCAGAACACCAATTTTTCAGTTAAAACCATTGTCTGACATTTGCAGATGATTTGATAGTACTGGAAGTCATCAAAGTGTCCCTGAAGACCCCTAAAAGTTTTCTGACTAGATGGAAGTCACTTTTGGGTATTTTCTTAGTCACCTGTATAGTTCAGTAAAGGTGGGAAATGCTTCACTTGGATACATTTCTGGATTGAAAAGAGTCTCAGCATATTCAGAGGTCATAGCTTGAGTATGATTTTTCCCTAGTGAACCAAGAGTGAAGGGGGGGAGAAAATAGAATTTTTTCTCCCAGTGCAGCAGCTGGCATGTATCCCCTGCAGTGTAACCCACACTGGGTCCCCAATTAGAAAGACTGAGAGTGCTGTTATGAACTCTCTGTCAGCTACCTCACTCACAAAAGACAGTATGAGCTGGATGCCACAGACAATCTGATCCCCTGTCTGCAAGATTTAGAAGGCAGAATTTGAGTGAGAGAATTAACACTCAGCTAAGGTTTCAGGATTCCACTAGAAAAGATCCAATTCCTCTTGGACCTCACATGTCCAGTTGATGCTAAAAAAAGATTTAGGGGTAATGAACAGTCTTTTTGACAATATCAGTAGTAATACAGAGAAAACTGAATGCCTGGGAATGATTTGGCTAAACATTAGCTGAAGTTTAATAACAGAAAAAAAAACTGTTCCAATAGCAAGAATCCCTGCAACTGCTATTTAGAAAAGACATGCAGGACCTCAGCTCCTCAAGGTTCTCTTGGGGTGTGCAGATCTGTCTGTGGAGTTTCAGGGCTAGCATTTCTTGCTGCAGGGGTGAAAGATGCTTCTGCTCCGAGGGGAGAGAGGAAGGTCTCCATCACAGCTGCCAACAGGGCTGCTTGCTTATGGTAGACTAGCCCTTTTTGTCCTTTTTTATGACTGGAGTTATGAATCGAGTTGTTTCTTTTGCACAAGCAAATTAGGTGTAAAAACTTGTCAGCAAACACTGTTGTATTGCATTCCATGTTGTGTTGCTTTCATGACCAAAAAGGTCAGTGAAATATGGCATGTGCCCTTTCTGGAAATCAATTACACAGAAGTTTTTGTAACAGAGGGAAAACAGAATGGAAGAGAAGAGTGCCGCTTGACCAACCTTGCATGGAGACCCTCCTTTCCTAGGTCATCTGCTCTCGGTCTCTCCCTACACTCACATATTGTGGGAACCCAGAGCTTGTCCTTGTCCGCTCTGGGGGCTCAGGGACCTGTGCAGAAGGCCCAGAGGACTCAGAAGCCCTGGCAACCAGCCCAAAACACTTGTGGTTTGGATTTTAGCCCATGGGAGAGATTACCAGCTTTAAAAGAAAA
>VYXF01005265.1:105225-127968 GCA_013397295.1 Polioptila caerulea | reverse complement strand
AGAACAGTGTTCTAGATAAGTTATTATGAACAGTAATAAAAGTATCTGAAGACCGAAGATTTGCACGTCTTTCTTCTCCTGGGCAAGGAAAAGGACTTTTAACACATTGGGGACTTTCCCAGAAAAAGCAGGAAATCCCCACAACATATTTAAGATTTCCTCTATGTTTAATTTCAGCTTTAATACCAGTGCCTTTCACTAATATTAGACAACATGCAGCCAGACCTGAGTGCTGGTGAAATTACATTATTAGGGGTGCAGGGTGCTGAGGGTGTACTTCAGAACAGCACTTCTCTGAGCCACATTTTTCCCCTCTGCATCCAGCTCTGTGATTCCTGGTGCAAGGAAGACACAGACCTGTTCGAGCAGTCCCAGAGGAGGGATGTAGAGATCATCAGAGGTCTGAAATAACTGTGCTATGAAAACAGGCTGAGGTAGTGGGTTGTTCAACCTGGAGAAGGAAATGTTCTGGAAAGACATTAATGTGTCCTTTGGAAACATTGAGGGTCATATGAGAAAGACAGAAAAATGTTTTACCAGGGTCTCTAAGGATAGGACAAGGGGTGATGGTTTTAATCTAAAAGAGGGTAGATTTATTTTAGATATAAGAAATTCTTTACTGTGAGGTTGGTGAGGCACTGGCACAGACTGCCCAGAGAAACTGTGGATGTCTCAACCCTGGAAAGTATAAGGCTAGGCTGAATGGGCTGTTAAGCAAACTGGCCTGGATGAAGGTGTCCCTGCCCATGAAAGGGGGATTAGACTAGATGATCTTTAGAAGTGTTTTCCAACACAAACTGTTCTGTGACTATGGCAGAAAAAGATGAAAAAAAACTAATGTATAAATGACATTCTTTGTGCCTCCAGAGCAGTTTAATGAGGAAAAGTACATTTTAATTCTCAGAAATCTCTTTGCATTGTACTCGGGCAAAGTATTCACTGCACTATTTTTTTTTCATGCAAATCTGAAGGTGGTTTCATTCTATTGGTATTAATCCTTTTGAGAACACTAAGATCCTGTTGGTTTCCTCTCTGTCTGATTCTGCTAATACAGTAGAGAAAGAAGGTCTCTGTTATTTTAATTTCTTTCCATTAGAGTTATTTTAGATCTTCTTGAAATGATAAATCTGTCTGAATTTTAATACACATTATTCTGTGGTCAATTGTTAAGAAGATTCAGATCTGACAGAGACACTCAAATCTCCTCTTAGAGAGTAAGGCTAAAGAGTAAAATATTTGACTTTTAACAGCTAAGCCAGTTTGTGGTTAATTACTTTATGGTCTATAACAACACTACTGATTAGATCTTACTACTCAGGAGCCAATTTTTTTAATTTTTGGTTTTAAGGATACTAAATTTTCCCCCATGAAAAACTAGCTTAGTGAACCAGGAACACAATCTTCATCTTTTTCAGGGAATATTTTCAATTTCTCTGTGGACATTGAAAATAAAATGCTACCCCATAACAACCCACAACAGTAATCATAATGACCCCAGAGAAACTGGGAGTGCTTATGACTCCATTTCTGAAAGCTAGACAGATCCACCAGCCATCACTCAAAATTGTACTCTGTTTAAATGTTTTACTCATGGTCCAGTGTTTCTTCCTTTTGCCAGTTCTCCCTTCCTTCCGTAATTACTGTGCTGAAAGGCCAAACTGCTACTAATGCTGCAGAGACAAATCCACACAAACACAAAAAGACCTGTCACAACAGATTTCAAATAGCAATTAAAAAATCCCATTAAAAGTCCATTTATGTAATGACCAGATCTTACATTTTAGATGCAAACTTCATGCTCCTAAGTCAGAGTGAGATAAATTATCAGATTCTGTGTTACAGTGTGCAGTCTCCCAACCTGATAGCAGATAGAGATTACTGTACATCAAAGTACATTGTATAACAAAGCTGCCACTGAATTGGAATGAGGACAAGCTGCCATGCTTTATTAATGTTGCTGCTGAAACTAAAATAGAAGTATAAAAGCCAGATTCTACTCCATGTGCTCAGTTTACCCTGGCAAGCAACACACCAGAAGGGTTTCTCAGCCTATGGGTTTAATGGAGGAATATTTAAACTTCAGCTTGTTCTTCTCCAGAGACTATTGCAGTGGAAGCATGAGGAGATAACAGGATGGGAAGGCCTATTTTGGCTTTCCCACAGACCATGCTGTCCCTGGGGGCTGGAGGCTGCAGGTGGCTTTTGTGGCTGTTGGCCTTTAGGTAGAGATTTTCTTATGTATGTATTTCACATACTTTATTTAATACAAATAGGGCTGAATCAGAATTTGGCTTGCAGGTGGGAATGCCACACATTCCCGTTCCAGCATGTGACATCTGTGGCATTGCAGCACAGCCTGGAACTATGTCACAGCCCTTGGCAGCCCTCAAACTAGGTACAGGCAGCTACAGCCCCTCTGTTCATATGTGTAAGATAAAGTTTGCCATAAAAATCCAAACACACTACAGGGACAGCTGCAGCTAAATAATGAACAAAATCAGTTTCCGCTTTCAAATGCACTTGCACATCACTTCCTCTTTTTTGTCAGGCCATATCTGGAACTAGAATCTGGCCCCAAAATTTGCTCTGTGTAAGTTTTTCAGGCCTCCACCTTTGGGCAGAAACAGATACTATATCTGTTACTTGACAATCCAGTGGCATCCATACAAAGCATGCTTGTGCTACTTCAGCTGGCAAAAGCAGGACATGTTTTGTTTTTACAGTTTTCATGACTGAGTTTATGACTGAGAATTGTTTTGTCAAGCTAAGCACAACAGAGGCATAGATGAGAAAGTGTAAAAAGTTAACTAAAGGAAGTAATCAGTCTCCAAAAACTAAATACTTGGTGTTTATGCTGAGAATTGTCAGTAAAAATATACAGGTGAGCCAAATCCTTGTCCCACTGAAATAAACTCCTAGTATGATAATAAAAAAAGCACCTTTAATCAAGACAAATTTATCAATATTTACTTGATAAAGCTCTTCACTAGATACATTTTCAAGGCATGCAACACTCCTTTCGTCCTTCCATGATGTCACTTAGCCTAGCAGCTGTTTTGGTGATTCTAGATAGGGTCTGGCAAGATGAAAGCAGCAGTAAGTGCATCAAGAAGAATAATAGCAGCAAATGTACAACAGCATGCCAGAAAATCTGCACAGCCAAACAAGATGCAAGCTTGAAAATTCTTTACAAACATCACAAAACTTTGTCCACTAAGGCAAGGAACATGAAACAAAAATGATCCTGCAGAAGTACAAGTTATCACCTTTTTATAAACAGAAGTGTTAAAGCAGAGTGGTTGTCAATTTTGGTGTTTTTTTTTTTGTTTTTTTTTTTTTTTAATTCTGTAAAGCTTTGAAAACACTGATTTTTTTCAGAATTATGACAGGGAACTAAGAAAAATAGAAGTTTTACTGCTTTGCTCTGAAATGTGTTTGATTTCCCTGACTTATATAAGAAATTTTTAATAAGATCTTTTGTTTCCTTTTAAAATATGCAAACTATTTCAATTTTTGCATCTTTTCGGCAAATACAATGTCCTCATTAAAGAGTGCAGTGATTGCAATTGCTGCAACTTTAGTGTGCAATCAAATGTATAATAGTGGTGACTGTTATTCGTGGAGAACAGCAGTAATTACAATTCACATTTCAAGTCATATGAAACAAAAATATATTAATCGATGTTAAACACAAATACTCTCTAGCTCTCCTTTATCAGCCCAGTTGAGAATTATGTCCTCCTAATATTCTGAAGCAAATGCTTCAATCCAGTTTGAATCCAGCAGTTCCACTGCAAAGTGACATCAGGATCAGAGCACAGGGGGCATCAGCCACAGGCAGCTCTCCTGCATGTCTGGCAGCCTCTTGAGACAAGTAGCTGACAGTAGGCTTTGGACATCTGGACATAATTTCTGTTTAAAAAAACAATAAACTTTCTGGATCATCTCTCTGTCTAATAGACATCATTCTTCCGGTATTTGAATTGTGCCTCTTCATCTGCACTTTTTACCAAAGAGTATCCTGAATAGTTGTTTGCTTCAGAAACAGAACTGATGCTAAGCATAAAAAACAAAAATCATATTCAAGCAGTGAGTTTTGTCGCTTATTGAACACAGATGGTAATTTTCCTAGGGGCAATACTAGCATAGAGACAAAGTCCTCATATACAATCTCTTCTACATTATATCAATTATTTGGATTCATCAGCAGTCTGGCTGCCTGATGGAAAATATTAAGCTCTTACAAGTAATGCTTCAGCTTAGGCACTTGATGTCTCAGGAAGATATTTTGTTCTCACAAGAGCATTTAAACAAAGAAAACTCAAGGAGTTTAAGCAGGAGCCTAGCAACAGTACCCTCATATATGCTACTGCTCTCATTAAGCTTGTCTTGGGCTTAATTGCTAACCCAAATAACACTGGGGTTTAGACAATTTAAGCATTTTCAAACAGCCACAAGTAATTAATTTGGCTGCATGAGAGTGACTTATATCATGTGGACGCTTTTGAGACTTTGGAAAAGCGGTAAGTATATAAGAGATGTTCCTAAGACCAAGCAATTACAATTATTAGTACAGTACCATAAACAGATGGTCAAAGTCCAACCCTCACTGACACATAGTCTGGAATAGTCCTCATGGGGCATCAAAATAATGGAGATCATCTGAGTATGAAAGGCTGATATAAAGTCAGCTGTGTGCTGGACATTTTGTCCAGAAGGATCCTGTGAGAGACAGGGCCAGAAGATTTACTGAAATCCAGAAAGATGTCATCAACTGCCTCCTCTTAAACAACTAGATGGGTTACCTTGTAATGAAAAGAAATAAGGTTGGATAATCAGGACTTTCCTGTCATGAAGCTGTGCTAGCTGTGGCCAGTGACTTCTTGTCCTTCAGGTGCTTTTTAATAACTCCCCAAATAACATTCTCCAGAATTTTGCAAGACACTGAAGTGAGACCGACACACCTATATTCTCCAGGGTCCTCCTTCTCGTCCTTCTTGAAAATTAGGACATTGTTTGCCAGACTACAGTCAAGACTGTAGTTATACTTTTCAACTCTAAATTACAATATGTAGGTGCTTTGTTTACCAGTTCATGATATTTATGGGATGAATGAATGTGCTACAAGAATATCCCTTTTTGGAATGATCAGATGCTCCAATTTGAATCATGCTGAGCCAAGAACATGGAAGGGTATAATGTAACTGCTGATGTTGGGGTGGGATACTGGGATGCAACATATGAGCACTATGTAATCTGTGAGCATGAGTTTGGGATGGCTGTAAAATGGGCAGTGGACATATGATCACCTAATACGGTTTTTGTTAAAAACTGTCCCTTTCAGTCTTTGCTCTCAACCTAGTTGATCTGTTTCAGAAAATGCAAACCGCAACGCCTTGTCCTGTACAGAGAAAATCCGGGCTCAGCTGCAGGAGCTACCTATAGTGTTTCCACAGGGAGCATGTTTTTTCATGGATTCAGTAACTCTCTGTCTAGACAAGGTGATACTGGGAATAAGCTGAATATGTATCTATATCAACTATCTTACCTGTCTTCTCTTCAGTGAGAAATGCTCTCTTTCTGAGCAGTTCTGGTAACAAATCATCCTCATAACATAGGGTGTTGGCACCACAAGCATCTGTAAAACTCATCTCTGACTTTACCCAACACCTGCTAGGAGCCTGTTTGCCATGAGACCTTGTCCTTGAACTGATTCTGTACCACTCTGTATTTGTCACATAGTGCCAGCTGGAAGGTTGGTGCCTGTGTTCCAGAAGAACATCTAAACATTTTTTTGAAATGGCTTAGGGAGTATCTTCTTGTATCATGCACAGGAAAGGGGGAAGGATCCCTGCTTAGATGCTCTTCCACTGTGAAATACAGATATATCAGCATGAATGGAAAATACTGAAAATATGCATTCCTTTTACTGCACAAATGAAGTCTTGCAGCTCTCTTGGTCTACAGGGGCTCAGTTGCTCCACTGTCTCTGTAGTAACTCTCTCTCTCCAAGGGGTCTCCCCTGACAGGGAGGTGGACAGTGCTGGGGTGCTTTATTCTATTTCCCCCAGGATCCAATCAGCAGATCTGAATCCCAACTAAGGCTTTCCTCAAGTCCTTGCTAAGACCTGATGATCTGGATCAGTCTCAGATACATCACTCTTCTCCATAGGAAATGTGAAATGGCTTTCTGTCCTGAGAAATGCCTCTGCTCTGGAGTAGCCCACAGATGGTGCTGGCCCCTTTCTCAGTTCAGTCAGAAGTCAGTTTGAAGTTCTTTCATGCAAGTGTATAAATGTCTGTGCCCTGAGCAAGGAGCACATTTTAACACTGTGTCCCAGGAAAGGCCTCCAGAACTAAGAGTTCTCATGTAAAATGTAGTGACTTCTGAGGCACTTTTACTATTTTACTCACTTTTTTCCTTTTGTCTTTCTTCATTTCACCCCACCTTCTGCACATCTGGCTGCTAAAACTAGACACACATAAGCACAGATATGTTTAATGCTGTCTAGACAAGCATCCTATTAGGCTGGGCTGGGGCAGCAGTTGCCATAGCAATGAACAAATATGGTTTTGTAGCTGAAAATGAGGTGGTAGGCGATTCATACTTTCTTCACAATATAGTGGCAATGTCACAGTGAAATTGCAGCATGAGAAAACAACTCTGTGTTAACTGTTAGCAAAGGAATAATAAATAGGAAGTGATGTGCTGGTTAAGGACTAGACTCTTCTATTCACTGTGAAGGTGAAAAATTGGGTTTTGAAATAGCCTCAAAACTGCTCACGAATGCAATGAAGGTCACTAAACATTTACAGTATTTCAGTTTTTGTTTGATGCAGGGCATAACTTTATATCTTACAGTGCTTTAACATTTGAAGTTCATGCTGAAGTTTTAGCTTAACAGGTAGAAGTTTTCCAGTGTTAGAGTGGCCCAGAAAATTCTTTCTAATTTTTATAATATTTCTCACTGAAGCAGTGTTGCAAGAGAATTGCTGAGGCAGGCTCAGTGAGAAACCATGAGATTTTTCTCACTGCTACAAAGATTCAAGGGAAAACACTTTTCTCTTTTTCACTGTATTTCATAAAGTCAAAACCACCTCTCATTTTGTTTACTGGGCATACTGGTATTCTGTCAAAGACTGGACATTATGATCTTGAAGGTCTTTTCCAAACTTAATGGTTCTGTGATTCTGTGATTAAGGTTGGAAAAGACCCTGAAGATTATCAGATCCAACCATCAACCCGGCACTCCTAGTCGACTGTTAAACCGTATCTCTAATTACCACATCTACATATGTTCTTGAGCACTTCCAGAGAGAGTGCTGACTTCCAGTCCCCTAGGACTTCTCTGGTTAGCCAGAACTGCTGGAGAGTAATGGAAAGTGGCTCAGGGGCACTTCTACCAGCTCCCTCAGTAACATTTGGCATGTTGAAGTGGAGCNAGATCCAACCATCAACCCAGCACTCCTAGTCGACTGTTAAACCGTATCTCTAATTACCACATCTACATATGTTCTTGAGCACTTCCAGAGAGAGTGCTGACTTCCAGTCCCCTAGGACTTCTCTGGTTAGCCAGAACTGCTGGAGAGTAATGGAAAGTGGCTCAGGGGCACTTCTACCAGCTCCCTCAGTAACATTTGGCATGTTGAAGTGGAGCAGCAGGTCACTGACTGCTTCCTCCTGGATTACAAGGACTCTCTTGTTTCCCAAGAGAACAAGGGCCACTCTTCAGCTGCTTGTGGAGTATTTCATCTGCCTCCTCATCCTGGTTGGTGGGGTTTGTAACAGACTGCCTAGATATCTGCCTTGTTGGCTGTTCTCCTAACTCTCACCCATAAGAATTCAACCTTAATTGTTACTATCGTCAAGCTCTTGGCAGTCATAACACTCCCTTATGCACAGGGCTTGTCCACTGCCTCTCTTCCTTGCCTGTCCCCTCTGAAAGGTTTGCAGCCAGCCACTGCAGCACTCTGGTCACCTGAGTTACCCCACCACAGTTCCATGCACGGATTTCCTCTGCTCAGCTTTTGCAGTTTCCATTTGAGGGCTGCCAAGAGGAAGGAGAAGTGTCCTAAGGCAGCAGCACATCACGACAGCTCTCACTCCCCAGCTGCCCCTGCCACAGTGGTGCCTGGGACACAGCTCGGCTGCAACACCTCCGTGGCTCATACCCTCTCCTGCTCCACACATGGTGGCATGGAGCCCATTATAAACCTTTTTTGGCTGTAGAGGAAGCCAAGAACAATGCTCACATGGCATGTTGCCTATAAAAAATTGTTTTTATTTTCTTCCGATGTTCACAAAATATGTTCAATTGAAAAGTATTGCAACAGAATTGTGCTTGGAGGTAAAATAATAAAGCAAGGAAGTGGCATTTCAGATGGTATTATGGCATGATTATGAGTCCTTTTTTGCTTATCCCTCTTGCATACTTTTTATAGAAGACTATTAGATAAAGCTAAGCTGTATATTTTAATATATGTGTTAATGTACAGAAGCCTGTTAGCTTAAGATGTGGAGAAAATATTTTCCTTATAGAACAAGTTGAAACAAATATTTAATTTCCTCTCAGTCTCAATTTTTTCAGATATAGAATGCAACTTATCTCCATTTCAGAGATAGGCAGATGTGGGCTCAAAGATTTCCTTGAGCAAAACTAAATACAGAAGCCCACATGACTTAAACTTTTCCTGCAGAGGTGTATGCTTGACTGCAATGCTGTTTCTTTACTTCAAAAGGAGCTGAAAAGCTGACAATTTCTAGAAAACTTATTTCAAAAGGGGATTCACAGGGGTTATAAATCATCTTTATATAAAAAATACCAGGAAACTGACAAATAGACTGGGCTAGACCATTTATTCATAATTTTCTTTAAAAATATTTTATAGCAAAAAGATTTAAAATGAGCAAAAATAGTGAAGATGCTTATTAGTACAAATGGATAGAACCACATTATTTTCCCAGTCACAAATCTATTTTCATTAATGTTTGGTTGTGGACTGGAGTGAATAACATAGTTAATTAATGGTTTGACTTGATGATCTTAGAGAGCTTTTCCAACCTTAATAATTGTGTGAGTCTATGATTCCATTAGAGATTACTTTTTCCATCCATCAGGTGGCTTGTAGAGTGAGCTGTGTAGAAAGTAGGGTACCTGATGTCAGTACAGACAGCATTTTTGCCTGCATACCCTGAATCAGATTCCTATGGAGTACAATTTGTATCCCTACAAGAACTTTTGCAATAGGACAGCTGAATGTGTGAAGCCCTTCTGCTGCCACAGAACTGCTGGTGTGGTGTGGGTGTTTTCCTGGGCACCTCACCAAGGAAATGACCAGACTGAAACTTGCTACTTTGGCCCTCATCTCAAAACTGGATATGCAGAAAGAACCGAGACTCAGCTGTCCCACTCAAACAGCAGCACAGTTAAGCAAAGCAGGAAGTTAAGGACGTTTTTTTCCAGGAGTATGTAAATAGATTATTGTTAGTTTTCCTACTGAACTGTAAAAGCTCAGATAGGTAACTTCATAATGTATGTCCCACTTGTAGCTATTTATTCTCTGGAGTAACAACACTGAGCTTTTCCAAAAACATATTCAGTCTCTATGAACAACTCTGAAAATCGTCTTTCTATTCCTCCTTTTTAGAGGCGACCAAAGCTATCTCTTGTTGTTCATTTAGCACAAATTGAGTTTTTGTATTTCATCTAGACAAGGTCCAGAAAGAACAAATCTCTCTTCTGACATTAAAATCAGAGTGCGACTCTTCTGCAGTGTGGTGGTATTGTTGTTGAACTCCACAGTCTTAGAACAACACAAATAACTGAAAGTTCTCAAGTTGACTAAAAATGCCTGCAAAACACATAGCTTTCAGATAACATGAGTTAGAATAAACTGACTGATAAAATTTATGGCACACTGTAATATTGCTTGACAAAATATTTTTTCATTTTTCAGTTGATAGAAGTGTGACCTCTCCTGCTGCTGCCATACTGGAATTATGATTATAACACTGCTGGTTTCCTTTGCACATTGTAAAATGTGTAATTATGCCTTAGAGCTAAGTAAACAATCAAATAAGAAGTTCGCATACACTTAGTGGTATATGGGAAGAGGATCAAAGACAATGTACATGAGTTGAAATATGTGGTTCAGATTGGATTAAAGAAAAAAGTTTCCCTATGAGGACAGTCAATTGGTGGCAAAGCTTATGCAGAGGCTAGGTAGCATCTGTCCTTGCAGTGTTTCAAGCCCTGACTGGAAAAAGCCCTCTACAATTTTGCCTTACCTCAGATGTTGACCCTTCTTTGAGCAGAAGGCTAGAATAGAGATTTCCTGACATCTTTTTCAGCCTGAATTATTATGCATTTACGTGATCGGATACAAAAATAGTGAGAGAGGTTGCCACAATTTCATAGATAAGAAGGAGTCAGCTGCTACCAGCAAACACATCCCCTCCCCTGCCAGGCTGGCAAGATGAATATTTAATTTGAGGTGCCTCACATCATACCCTGATGGACACGTTATGAAGGCTCCATCCAGGTGTGGAGTAAAACAGCTTGCAGGGCATGACCATTCTGTCATGAACAGACACACAATGTCCTTGTGAGTACAAGCACATCTTGGCCATCACTCTATGGACAAGAAACATGGAGGCAAGGGAAAGCTTCTGAAGAAACCAAACCTTGCAGAAAGTCAGACCTTGCTGAACCTTGGACTTGTGAATTATAACTTGGAGGTGGAAATACAGACCACCAAACTTAAGGAGAGGAATAAGCCAGAAGTTCATTCCAGGCAAGAGGTTAACTGCTGTGGTAAACATTGTCTGAAGCCTTCAAGTCTTTTCAAAACCAAATAAACAATGAAACAGATTGGAGTTCAGTGAGCCAGAGCTGCAGAAGTGCACCAAGGTGACCATTTCTGAATAAGGCAGTCACTTAGCTCATAAATACTGTGAAGTACTGAGAGCCACCATGGTTACCTTCAAATTCAAGGTATAGCTACTCTTACAGTAAATCCTTCAAACCACTCTGAGACGAATAATGAGCCATTCTTTAGTTGGGCACAGACATACCACTCCACATTTCAGATTGCAGGACTTCCACAGTACACAGTATGAATTTGAGCTAAGCAAATGTGTGAACACTGTAAATTTGCAGCTGAGCACCTGCCATTCTCAGGCAGCTGGAGGGGCAGACACCTCGAGTTGTTTTGTTGGAGGCATTTTTGCTAAAGGCTTCATTAAAGGCCCCAGCTTTTAATTCAGCTGATACTGAATCAAGCTGCATTGTGCATATGACTATAATGAGAGGTACTGCAGGTCAAACTACCCAGTGCTTTCCTCACAGCCATATATTTAAATCCAGATTAAATGAGAAATATGAGGATGCATCTGTAATAAATTAGTCTGTACTTGGTCAGTATGAGCTTTGATGCATTTTGGTAAAAATATGTTCTTATGATGTGCTATTTTATATGGTTACAATCTGTAAGGAGAAAAATCAGACGGAAAAGTTGAATTCAGTTGATTTGTTTAAAAATATAAGTATTAAGATATTCTTTACTTTTTCTTTTTTCAGATGTGCAATATAGCAAAGAAAAATTGACATTTGGGGGTTTATTTATTTGGTTGGTGTTTTTAAATACAATTTTGCAACTTTTAAAAGTATTACCCAGAATGTCTGAGCAATCCTAAAAAGAACTTGCCTCTCATAAAAATGAGAGTAACTATACTGTTACTACTTTCAAGCTGAACTTAGAAAATACACAGATTGCAACTCACTTTTAACTTGGGATCCAAACTAAATAAATTGTAATTCTTATATTGCAATAGGTTTGAAGTTTTAGTGTTCCTTACAAATCTATGACTTAACATGCTATTTCTCTTGGTCATCCTGAAGATGTTTAACACGGTGATTAAACACACAAAATGAGATTTTAATTTATACAATCTATCTTTAAATTGCTTTTGTGTGGGAGTACAAATCCTGAACTTCACCATTAACAATTTACAGGACAACAGACTATGATATGCAAATTCAGAGTTATGACTTCACTACAGGATCAAGCAGCAGAACCTGAACAGCTACGGAAAGCATTTATTTAAAAACAAATATTAGCCACAAAGTGAAAAGAAAACATACAACAGTATGCATTCTCTGTTAAATTTAAAGTTTGAAACCAATTCCTTTATTGTGGTAATACAATATTTCATGATATAGAGTGGAGTAACAGAAAAAGAAAAAAAGACAGTCAGGATACATATTGAAAGATGATGAAAAAGCAAAAGGCACAGGGTTACACGTCCCTCCCTACAGCTGACAATGTCACAGCACTGACCTGAAGGGACTTTCTCAATTTATCTGCAGTGATTTTTAGTCCACCACCTCGTTACTGTATCAGGAAATGAGAATGCCAGTTATCCTTGAGTGAGGGTGAAATAATATCAATTATGAACTAAGCTGATCAACCAAGTCTTTCACACACAGTGGTTAACCTTGTGTCAGATGATAGTCTGGACAGATTCAAGAAAAGTAACCTACTGAAGACCTTCATAACCTATAATTAAATATTGCATTTTGCTGCTTGGTTGCAATTTTTTTTTTTCTTCCTTGTCTCTTTATTTAACTTCCTTGCCTTTCAAATATATTTGTTTTTCCCCAGGAGCAAGGAATTTCCTTTAAAAGATGTCTTTTTAGCCTTAGACAAAACATGACCAAATGCAGATGAGCAGTCAATTTCTTCTAGGCCAAGAAAAAGGACACATATTATTATCCCTCTGTCCTGAATTGCTCAGGACGAACCTCCTGTATTTCTGTCTGTTTCTGTCCTGTGCCCATTCTCTATGGTCCTGTCACTGGTTGCCACTGGAAAGATCCTTGCTCTGTCCTCCTTGCACCCTCCCTGCAGGTGTTTATATAGATAGGTGAGATGCCAAACTGAAGTCCCTTCCGCAGGAAACAGTTCTCCATGAACTCCAACAGGAGTCCATCCCATAGGCAGCAGTTCTCTGAAAGGTGGGTCACCCTTCCATAAGGAGCAGTCCTTCAGACACAGCCTGCTCTAGAGTAGGTCCCTCATGGGGTCACTATTCCTGACAGGAAACCTGCTCCACCGTGGAATCCTCTCTCCATGGGTCTGCAGCTCCCTGCCAGGAGCCTGCTCTGGCACAGTTTTCCCACAGGGTCACAGCCTCTCTCAGGCATTCTCCTGCTCAGGCCTGGGCTCCTCCAGGGGCTACAGGGGCACAGGGGCTTCACTGCAGCCTTCACGATAGGCTGCAGGGGAAGCTCAGCCCTGCCCCTCCTTCTTCACTGCCCTGGGTGTCTGCAGAGCAGTTCCTCTCACATGGTCTCACCTCTCTCTTCTCTGGCTGCAATTACAACTGCACAATAGCTTTTATTTTTTCTTCTTCTTAAATGTGTTATCACAAAATATAACCACCACTGCTGATGGTTCAGCCTTAACCAGCAATGGATCCATCCTGGAGCCAGCTGGCACTGGCTCTGCTAGACATGGAGGAAGCTTCCAGCATCTTTTCACAGAAGCCACCCCTGTAGCACCCCCAGTACCAAAACCTGGCCATGCAAACCCTCTTAGCACAGGAGCTTATCCTGCTCTGTACAATCCTTCAAGGATTGTGGCCATGCCCATTGCCTCTGACAGATCTCTGCTGCTCCAGGTCCCTGTGTGCTTCCTCTGTACTTCAGTGGCAGCACAGGAATCAAGAAAGAGCCTTTAGACAGCCCAGGAAAATCCTCAACTAAGAACTTCCATTCTTAATTCCACCTTGCATCTCTATGGTTCTGTTTTTTTTTTAAGATATCATTTATGATTTGTAAAATATGTAAAAGCCAGAAGGAACAAAACCAGAAGGAAAGCACAGCTTCATGGAGCTTCAAGCACAGCTACACTGAAAATTCAGCAGGCAGCATCTTGGAGGAGATTAGTAATTACTTTTCATGACAAGCCTGATGTTGACTACACTACCCTTGTTCTTGATTCTCACAGGCAGCCTCTGACCCAAGATGCATTTCCCCAAGAAAGGTTGGAAACAAATTTGAAAATATGTTTTTGAGATTTAGCAGTTTGAAGGGAAATATGTTTTTCATTTGGGAGAAAGTTGAATATTTTTTAAGTTGTTTCTTTTTTTTTTAAAAAGGCTTAGTTTTCAAATCTGTTTCATATTAGTTGTTCATGAAAATAACACTCAGAATAACTTTAAAATTCTGGAACTCTTCACTATTGCTGCTGGAGAAAGTTCTCTGAGTACACATTTTTGCAAATGATGCAAACTCTGTAATGTGATAATGGAATGTTCACAAGGACAGAACATTAGTCAGACATGCTTCGTATGAATGATTGAGTGGGGCCAAAGGAGGAAATTTAACATCATTAACATAGATCATTTAACTTGACTCTTTCCTACCGCTTCTCAAATATTATTCCACAGTTTTGAGTCTGTTCCTTTGCATTTCTGCCCCAAACTTTCTTATAAAGGTATTTTGGGGTTTTTTAAGGTGGATTTTCCCCTCAGCAGTGTAAGTTTTTTATAGTGGTAATCAACAAACTGTGAACACTCATCAGAGCTCTAGATTTGCTTCTAGAACAGCCCTACAAAATGGTAAAGCACACTTGTGGCTTAAAAAGGCAACACCAAGAGGACAATCATGAACAAAGCTCTTTTTTAATAGTGGCAGATACAAACCAAGAAAGCTTCCACTAAAAGCCACTTAAAATGCATGACTTCCTAACAGCAAGCAACCATTGCCATTTACAGAGGCAAGTACACTCTGGATTGTAACCTGCAGCTGCCCAATCCTCCATCTGCACATGGTTTAAATACTTCAGTTGCAGCTGTTCAAGGGGGAGAAGCTCTAGTTTTAAGAAGAACTAACTACAATTTCCCTGGATAAAGAAAAAGAAAAAGAAAAAGAAAAAGAAAAAGAAAAAGAAAAAGAAAAAGAAAAAGAAAAAGAAAAAGAAAAAGAAAAAGAAAAAGAAAAAGAAAAAGAAAAAGAAAAAGAAAAAGAAAAAGAAAAAAGTATCATTAAAAACAAGGCAGTAGCTTGAAGGAAGCAGACGCTGTATGTTTATGGCTGCGTCATAACGTAAGGATGAAAGACTGATTGCGGCCTTCTGGCCCCAGAACAAAACTCCATTGAACCCAAACTAGGTTGAGATGACAATGCCCATGCAAGAGAAGCATATCTGACATTTTACATGGAATATCTGGCAGGTACCAAGGAGGGTAAGTACCTCTCCAGGCAAGAACTGGATTTTCATTTATCAGTGTAAAATACAGCATAACTGAATGAATCTGCTGAATCTAGGAAGGAGTCTGTAATTTGGAACTCTTTTTAATTTATTAGTTTTTTTAAATGCACTGTTTCTTTTTTATGACATGCTGGAATTGCTGATTTGCAGGCTTCAGCAAAGTGGTAAGATACAAAGTGTTCTGTGAACACACACAGAGACACACAGACACACAGACACACAGACACACAGACACAAAAACACACACGCCTTTAAGAAAGAAGATCTGTTCACCAATTTAAAAGGGATCTTTTAACTTTTTCTTCTAACTTTAATCTTATACTGCCTGTTCTTTGGCCACCGTTATGAGAAATACCAGGAAAAAGAGAGAGTTACTGGATTAAGGATAATGGACTGAAGCTTAGTCTCTTCCAAACAAATGGGAGATGTATTGTTGGTGAACAGAGTCATGACCTTTTTCAGATATACTCTGCAGGCAGAAAGAGGAAAAGTAAATAAGGATACAATTTGTGAGAGACACCACAGTGCAATGCTTTGAAAAAAAGAATGAAAAAAAGGAGGATTTTGAGGCAAGAAGATTCTGACCATGTCTTTCCATAGTGAGGAATTTATAAGTAATTTTGGTTAAAGGGAGAAGTTTGGGATTTCTTTGGTTTTAAGCCTATGAAGCTAGCCAAAACATTGCCATTAATTCCACACCCATCACTTCCACAGCTTTACATCTTGGTACTTGTCTTGAAACACTCAAAGGGAAATGCTATAGTCTATTATACAGGATTAAGGACTCCCTGAACTGTAGCAATTTAACTTTTTCCCTAGATATAGTTGAGTATATTAACTGATCCTTTTCCCCTTTATATGTTCCCCAAACACAAATATTTACCTTCCTGTCTGACCCAAACTCTACCCCTTTTATGATTACTTTCAAGAACCCTGCTGGGTTCAGGCCTGGATTCAAGAAATTTAAGGGATATTTGCTTTCTAATACAATGACAATTATAATATAGTGTGTCCAGATCATCAACACTTTCAACATCGTTGGCAGTGTGAACCTGAGTGGCTTTGTACCCAACCTAGAATGAGTTGTCCTTGATTGAATTTATTTACCTTAATTGTGGTGAAAAAAAAATCACCAAAATCCAGACATTTGAAAATAAGCTAAAAGAATTGCTTTAAGTCAAACTGCTATCTTCTACTCCTGCTTTTCCAGAATTGGTGAACTAGCAACAGTTGATCCTCTGTTCTTGCATCCCAGACAAATTAAATTTAACTTTAAACTCTGCTTTATATCCAAACTTAAGTTTGACTTAAATTAGTGAAATGTTGACTAAAGTAATGTTACAGGTTCTCACTAAATTGCTGAGAATAATTGAATGCATGGCCCATAATAGAAAAACTGTAGTATGAATTTTTAATTAAACAAATTCTAATGAATTTAAATTAAGCATACTGCATTTAGTTAATCAACTTGAATTGAAAGGTTTGTCTCTTGAACCATTGCTTGAAACAGCAATTAACACATCTGTGCAGTCACTAGTGTGAGTAAATGCTACTTCAGAAGAGAAGGTTTAAGAGTTGCCCTTGCACTCATGTCTCTTAAACATTCCAGGCATGGCATATATAAGTTTATGTATGTATATATATGGGTAGGTGTGTGTATGTGTGTGTGTGTGTGTACACGCACGCACACACACACACACATTTAAATCAGAATGATATTCACAAAACCTGTCAATGTAATTAAAAGAGGTTTCATGTTGTTTTGAGCAAAGTACACACACGTGCTACCTGCGTTGGGTGTAATTTTGGTTGGTAGCTATCAACAACAAATCCTTTTAACTTTTTATTTTAACTTGTCTTCTGAAGTTTTATACTATCAAAGACTTTCTCCCCTGTCTGCTCTCCATCTCTCTTTCTCTAGGGAACACATGCCAATTCTTTATCCCAGCTGGCAGAACTAGCATTACCCTGTCACTCTTAGTAAGAATTAAATGTTTTCCCACTGTTTTCCACACCAAAGTACCTGAGTTTGCAAGGAGTCTAACCCATGTTGTACTTCTGTCCCGCCCAAGTTTCTGAATCTTTCTGTCTTGTTCAGGTAATTTATCATCATTTCCTTACAAGAAAATTAAGCATTGCTCCATGCTCCTGCTAACTTCAGTTAACGGTGTCTCTGTAACACTCAGGCACCAGAGTGGCAATGTCATAGAACAAAGCAAGCTGTGTTTTTGAGACTGGCTACCATTAGGGGTCTTCTAGGAACTCAGGAGATTGCCTGTTGCCTAAATGCAGATGCTGCTTTGAATATTCTGGCAATCAGACAGCACAACTTGAAGGACTTACTTAGTTTATAGAAAGATACAAGGTCAAGGTCAAGCCAAGTCCTAAACATTTTGTTATGCAATTGTTGGTTAATATGCAAGGTTTCTTCAAAATATAATCTACTGGCCACAAATAGGTCTTTTGATCTACTAGTGCTTAGTATTTTGGTACAAATATTTGTATTATTGGACCTGATAACAAATACATCAATGTCCCAGGAGTAACATGCATGTGCTCTGAAAAGCTAAGTTAGACAGACCAGCAGGTTCCAGGTTTAGTTACATGATTCACTAATTCAGATAATTGTCCATTCCTTCATCCTGGGTCTGACTCTGTAAGAGAAATCCTAATTTCCTGTAAAAAAACATGGGAACTCAGATTGGAAAATAATTATTCTCTTCTACTCCAACATAAGAATTAAGAGATAAATGAATTGACCTGTCAGGGAGGTGATATAAAATGAGACATAGCATTTTTTTCCCTAAAAATTGATTAAATTTTTAAGAGCCAGTGATCAACAAAGCACAATTAATTAGGATTCAGGAAGAGCACATGCAGGGGAAGCAGTGGCTATATTGTCCCAGCAAGCAGGACAATATAGCCACTATTTTCTGCTTCTTGTTTTGCCAGTCCAAAGAAGGACTTTACCTGAACTCATAGGCATATTTGATACTGTGGCTGCTGTTTTCCAAGTGCTTGACTGCAGAGCTGGGCATCATGAACTAGTACTGACTGGGACAAAATAAATACAGTCAGCACCAGTATCTTTTCCTTCCCATCAACAAGAGCTCTTTGAACCAATTACTGTTACTTGTGGGGCTCGACTCGCTTCACAGTGTCTCAGGACAGAAATTTGCTCCATTTTTTCCCTTCAAGACCCTGAATCATATTGCTTTTTCTCCTGTAGCACTCTTAAATTATTGTTCTGTCTGGTCTAAGGGAAAAACTCGCTTTATTTCAGTCCATAACAAAGTTCCCTTGAATTTGAGAGGATATCGAATTTCACTTTAATTTGTATATGCTTAACCTTTGCAGGGTACTTAACTCTATACATGTAGGTAGTTTCACTGCACTCAAGTAGACTAATCTAACAGTACAGGCCTTGCCATGATTTCCCTTCCTTTGCTATATTGTTGTGTTCTGCACGTTTAAGATCCCATCTTCCTGGCAAGTGTCCAGTGTCAGTCATCGTTGCAGAGGATCTACAACAGGTTAAACCAAAATTCATTCTGGAAGTGCAAAGAACTTCAGGTTGTTAAATGTGAACCTGTTCGTATAGCAGCTGATGTGTGGTCCTTCCATCCAAGCTGTCCTCGGATGGAGCACCAGTAAAAAATGCTGAACATTAGGTTTATTTAAAGACAATCTTATTTGGAAATTTTTCAGAAAACTTGGTTTCTTCTGTTATTTATGCATAGCTCATTCTGTTTAGCTACAAAAATAGATGAAAACAAAACTCTTGTAAATTTGGAGACTAAGCATGAAAATCTAACCCACCGAATCCAGCTCCCTGAAACTAAGCTCAAAATAAAACCAACAGTTTTTGTCTTTTAAAAAACATCAGCTAACGGACAGTCTTTCCCTCTAACTTCCATCTTGTTTCCACAAAAGACATCACACATAATTTCTCATACCTAATTTATAATCCACATTGCCCCCTTTATGGTTTTTAAAATCTTCCTAAGTTCTTTTATGCACTTTATTCCTCAAATTTATTTGTTGATGAATAGAGCTTAAGAATAGGAATAGCACAAGTGACCAAAGAATTTGAAGGAAAGGAAAGCTGTCAATATATGTTCTATCTTTACACCCACATGGTGAGTTTCTTTGTGGTGCTTTTAGGACTTACCCATTAAAGTAATGGAGTGATGCAGATACCATTAATGGAAACTGCATATTCACAAAAGCCACAAGCAAATATAACTGTATTTTGGGGTTTGTATGGATTTACAATGAGTAGTGTGCATGACCTGGCTCCAGTTACTGAGATATCACCTTCACCCAGAATCTTGTGCACCTTCTAAACCCTTTCCTTCTTCAAGTGCTCTAGGCCATTCAAAACCAGTTCATCACAAGACCAGGCAGCTCTCAACTACCTCTAACAGGTTTCAGTCTGATGGATTTCCAGACCAGAGTCTTGCCAGTGTTGTATGTTGTGCCCAGTGTTGGAATAGGATGGCTGAAGGACAGAGGTAAGAAGATGACTGGGAATAGCAGCCCAGTTTCTCTGGTTCCTGTCAGAACTGGAAAGGACAACTTCAGAGTGATTTTCTGGTGATGGTTTCAGGTCTATTCATTACAAGCCATTGAGTTTCTCTGCTGCTTTATAACAGTAAATTTTTGTTCTGCTGCTTTTACATTTTCCTCAGCCACAATGGCCTGTTTTGCTCTGTCCACTTCGCAGGCCCATTTTAGGTTATTTGTATAACAGTAACACTTTGTAGGTCAGGACTCTATCCATTGTAGGGATTATAAATCAGAACAAAGATAGAAATAAAAAGGAACCAAAGGGAATTGTCACAGATGAGAGGTAGTAAAAGGAACAAACTTTTTCTTCCTGTTTATAATTTTCTGCAGAACAAAGTCAGACCGGTTTTGGTAACCACAGGGAGTAACAATCAGGCTTGAGGTTAAACCAATATTCCTGAGGATGGCAGAACAATCTTCCTGAGTGTCACATTTGTAATAATGAAGTTTTAGAGGAGTGATTAAAGACTAAAAGAGCATTGGAATGTTGGTACTGGACTCCCAGCCAGGATGAAGGCCAGCACTGCAAGTGCAAAAAGATTTCCACTACATCTCAACAGAGCATTTTAGAAAGGGCAATACTTTTCCCTAATAGGCTGCTCACCTATTGGGTGTTTCTCAGCATCCTAATGCTCTTTTCACTTTGACAAAGACCCAATATAAAAAACTTACTTCTTGAATGATAATTTCAGTGAAGTGTTTTTTTCAGAGATATTTTAGTTCAATATTAGCAGTCTGCTTGAATTGGTTCTTAACCTCTCTCAGTTTCTACCTCATTGTCTGGGGTCCACGGTACGCTTCTGTGTTACTAAATTTGGAAGTGTAATTGCATTTCCAAAACCCTTCCTGCTCCACAGTGGGGCCAAACTACCTGCAGGCTCTTGCCTCCTGACTCCTCTTAACAGCTAAACCTTTTCTTCCAGTTTCCATCAGAGCTGATGAGGAAAGTTGGCTAAGAAAAAGGAAACTGCAGACACTGCAGCCAAACTAGACAGTACAGACTTGGAGCAGATCCTAGCAATACGGTTTGTTACAGGCAGCAAACAGGTGTAACTTTTCACATGCAATCACATAGACAAAGCACAGCAAAGCAGGTTGCTTACCCATGCTACGAAACTAGATAATTGGAAAGAAAATGAAGTCTAAAAGGGCTCAGCAGTATGTTTACACCTATCCACAACCATTCTTGGTGGTTCCAGAAGAAATTTTAGGATGTGAGTAGGTTCTCAAAAGGCCTGTAGAGGATGGACTACAGATAGACTGGAAACTGGGCACATGTGGTTTTGAGGTAGCAGCTAATAGAGAAACACATGACAGCTCTAGCTGGGAGTTTATATCTTTCTTCTCCACAACTTTCTGGAAATTACCTGCAGAGGGTCCAGGTGAGTAGAAATTACAAGTTAAATTAGGATCTATGTGAGGAAAAAATTTAAGTTAAGCCGTATTAGAAATTTTATATTACTACTTATTGATTGAAATAAATTTTCTGCTATGGGAGTCATAGAATATTATCTTTATTATATGTTATCTGCTGAGAATAAAAACCTTCAATTGCAGCTATGACTTAGTGCAACCATTATTCTGCCAAGGATCCCTAAAAGAATCTGTTCACCCCCTCCTCCGTGTGGGAGGACAGCGTTGTCCACTTCAGCCTCTTGGGGGCTTCACCAGCACAAGCTTCCCACCTTCCACAGTCAGGTCTTTGGTGTCTAGCTTCATTCCACGGTGCTCACCAGTGGTGAATTCCTGACATTTCACTAGCTAGGACATATATTCTACAGGTTAGAAGATGCACCAAAGCCAAAGGGAACACCTTGCTCATACCTGGGTATGTGCCATGGAGGCCTGCTACCTGCACTGGACCATAATTGTTACTCAGAAACAACCCCCTAAAAATCAAATCACTCTCTCAAGATAAAGTTTAAACGTTCAAACTCTGATGTGTTTCAGTCTTAACAGCTGATGGGTGAAAGCTGTGGAGGAGGTATGCAGCAGAACAGACATGAGCAGTAGTAACTGTATTTTTGAGGCAAATGATCTGATCCTAATGCACTAAACTTAGAATATCACAGCTTACCAGGGGTTTAAATATCAGGGGCTGTTTATGTCCCACATTTCTCCCTTCCAGCTGCTGAGTTTTCCTGAAGCTGGCAGGCCTGCAAAGCATTCCCAGAGATGTAGTAGCTGTTCAGGAAGGTGCAGAGACATGCTAGCCAACTGCTTGCACTCAACAAATGGAAATCCTATATGGATCACAGAATAACACAGTTTTACAGGGAGTTAAACATGAACATGGTGAGTTTGAAAAACAAGATTAGTTGCTAGGCCTGATAAGGAAGGCTTAATCTTATATTTGCCTGCATCACGAATGATTTCATACCATTTTAATAATTCTTGCCATGGACATTTACTCTGAGGAAGATACACGCTGCGGGTTAACAGGGAATCTGCTTCTTACCACCTGTTTCTCTATTTTTTTTGGCTGTATATCCCCGTAGAGCACATGCGGGAAAGACACTGTGGAGCAGCGCACCGCCCCTGCGTCCCTCCATCGATCCGCTGTCCCTTCACCGAACCCTTTCCCCGGTGCCTGCTCGTCGGGAGCCTTCGCAGAGTCTTTGTGTCTCGCTGTCGCACACCGCTCGTCTGCCCCCATCGCCTGTCCCCCGTCCCTGCGCGCAGCGCTGGGGAACGCTGGGCACGCTTTGCCACAAGGCGCGACCCCGCTGCTGCAAACCCGGCGCGACCCCGCGGTGAGAGCCCCGCTGAGAGCCCCGCTGAGAGCCCCGCTGAGAGCCCCGCTGCCCCGCGCAGCCCCCGCGCCCGGCCCCGCCCGCACCTGCGGACACGGCCCGCGGCCCCGCGGGACCGCGCTGCCCGCCCGTGTCACGGCGCTCT
>VYXF01005265.1:89730-104641 GCA_013397295.1 Polioptila caerulea | reverse complement strand
CACCCCCTACCCTCTCTCCACTCCCCCAACTATAAATTCCCTTCTGTAGCATGCTGCCCTTTTGTAATCCACATTTGTGTTTCAGATCATGTAGAAAGGACAGAAAGTGAGCAGGGAGCGGGGGCTTTTGTCTGTAAGTATATGCAATTCCAATCCACAGAATTTTATTTCTTTTAATTAATCCTCTTTCTCTCCCTCTCTCTCCCTCCCTCTCCCCCCTTTCTGCTTTTTTCTCTCTGTATTTCTCTGTTTCTTTTAATTTCTTTTTTATTTCTTTCTGTCCTTAGCGGGACTTTACTGCAGCTTGGCTTTCCCCTCTCGGTTCACATTTCCAAACAGGCGTTTTTAAGGAAAATGAGAAAACGTGCAGTATATGTATCTAACTCTTTGTCTTTGTGCTTTAAGGCTGGATTTCTAGGCTGAGGATTTTTCTGCACACATGCAAGGGGGGATTAGAAGTGATTTTCTAAAATGTTTTCCTTTTTTCCTGTGTTTTGCACTCTGCAAACACCAAAATACATTTTTGAACCAAATGCACTTGGCTTTGTTAGCATGCATGCAAGGCTCTAGGATAGGTTTATCACCTCCTTTCTTCTCCCTTGTAAAACGAATCTCCCTCTTCTCCGCCCTGACACTGGATTCCTCTCAGGCTGCTGGGGTTTATTTTTAGAAAGCAGTCATTCTTGCAACAGCCTTCTGCATTTTTGCATGTGCAGCAGTTAAATTTTGGGTGGTTCTTTTGAGAAAAAAAAAAACAAACCAAACCAAAACAACAAAACCAAAACAAACCATATTTTGCTGAACATGTAGTGATGTGCTGCTTTTTTCAAACATTTCTGTGTAGGTCTATGGATATATGAGTTTGCAGTTTTAAATCCAATATGTATGTGTGTGTTTGTGTAAACATATGACTCATACCTAATTATATTTCATACATACACGCTATAGGTAAGAAATATGTAATCAATAGAACATTTAATTTTTTGTTTCTATAAGAAAGCTGATAAAGGAGATATGCTACAAATTCAGTCCATTAAGAGAGTGATAATTTAAGGTAAATAAGGTAGGACCTACTCTTCTGTTTTTTCTCTCCCTGTTTAAAATAAGGAGGGTGTGTAGAATAGAGGGAGAAAACTGGAGGTTATGTAATGCAGTGCCATTTCCAAAAATGCCTACTCTCTGGGCCATTACATTGTGTTATACTTGTTCCTTCATTGCAAAAACCCACACTTAGTAGTATGCCTGGGAACAATGGACCACAAATTACAGTAAGCATAGACTGACAGTTATTTGTCCTCTTGACTGATTTTTACCTGTGTTAACCATTATGTATGGAGCTCTTCAGAAATACACCTAGGGCTAAGAATAGCAAAGGGTTCTGCAAATACAGGTACCAGGGATTCCTTTGTCCTATATTTAAGCCTACAGAGCACTGAAGTGCAAAGATGCATGATATATATATACAAGTGCATGTGTGGTTAGAATAATTTGCATTACTTTAATCTTAACCACTGAAGCTTATAGTTGGTTTACCAACTGTTATGCTGGCAAAAGTAATACCTTTTAACTATTGCAACAGTTGGAATTACTTTTTTTTTCATTTTTAATTTTCTAAAAATTGTTTTCAGATTGTTCTCCTTGTGCTACTTGAGAGAAACTGCAATCCCAGGACTTAACAGAACCTAAAAATGGTAAGAATTAGTTGCTTTAGCAGAGTATGTATAATTTTTTGTGTCAATATAAACCTTATTTCCCTCTTCCCAATACTCATTTATAAATAAGACCTTTATATGAGTTTATACTTTTTGAGGCTATGGGGACTTGCCATACAATAACAGATGTACTCTGAAAAGCTCCTTATGTTGGATCTTTTATTTTCTTGCCTTTTCTGAATAAAAATCTGAAATCCCTCTCTGTGCAGTAAGGCCTATTTAATTGAAACAAGAAATATTTAAGTTATTGTGAAAAATATATCATTACACAAGGAGCAATACATGCAGAGAAAACAATATCCAGTAATGCCAACACTGACACCTTTCTCACTAAAAGAATAGGTCATTGCAGTAAGTGAAAAAGATTAAATGTTAGTCTGTCAGGGAGGTACATAAGGTGCAAACTAAATGTTCTTAGGTTAACCTTCTGAAAACACTTCCATACTTTGTGACACAGATCTGTTCTAGAAAAAATGTTTAGGCCTCAAACCTGACTGAACTTACACGCACTTGTTTGGAATGTGTTTAATGAACAGCAACCTCTTTCCTTTAGTGCTAGTTGTGTTTGTACTTTTATTGATTAAAGCCCATTTTTTATACTCTGAGATACCATTGCTGACAAGGATATGCATGTAAAATGGTATTCTCTGAGGACTGTTGCAGAATCAGCAGGACAAAGGTAACAATATTTTTTTAGAAAAAGTGCTCAAAGTAGGCAGATTATGTTTAGATGGTTTTTTATCCTATAGCATTCTGAGCTGAGGATGCAGCTATCTCAGAAGCATATCTAAATACATGTACTGGCAAAAATGTGATGTATTTTGGATGCTGCATGATAAAATCATGATCAATACTCTGTCAATTAGTATTGAGCAATGCTTTAAGTATCATTGCATAGGGTGTACATTAGCACAGGATATTTTCCCCAGTGTGAGGTTCTGATGAACATACTCTTATGAAGATTGGGTTAATTGCATTAATACTGTCCCTATCTGATTCTTTGGGGTTGTTTTGATTTGGGGGAGGAGTGATGATCAAAGAATTATTAAAATAAGCAAATATGTACTCTCTTATAAAGGCTTTGTTTTTGTTTTTGGCTCCTTGTTTTATATCATTCCTATCTGCAAAAATAAACTTGCAAATTCTGGAGTTTTAGTCTATTCTGGAACCACTTTCATCAAAGTGCTTTGCTCATCTGTGTATAAATGAATAGATGGGGGTGGGGAATTAAAAGGGAAATGATTCACTTAAACTGTGAATAGAAATCATGTTAAAATACATGTTGTTCACACAACTGTGTAATATTGGATAAGGCAACTGTTTTCCTACCAAGACCAAGGTGAGAATCAGCCCACATTTTAGATGTTATGCAGGCTGCTATGTACAATATATGCCTATATATGGAACAAAAGATTATTTTAAGTTTAGTTAGGCATAAAATAGCCACTGATTTCTACCAGCAGATGGTTCTATAAATCTAGCAAGGTTCCTGTAGTAGTCAATGAAAAGACAGTTTCTGGGCCAGAACATAAAATACAACTGAAAGCTATCTAAATGCAAAAAATAAAATGTTGTTACCCACCTGTCTAGTCCCATCATTTGCTTTGCAGTGTAACATAAATACAAACATGAAGTGGAATTCTTTTTTGTGATCAAAATAAAAATGCACTATTAGGTTTTACCCCAGCTTGTAAGGTTGTTTAACATATGATGGCAGAATCTCTTCTTTTACCACCACCCTTTTTTTCCCCTTTCTTTCACTTCTGGCACACTAACACTGAATGTAATTCTAAGTCAGACCAGTGACACACTTTCCTTGCAGTAGTGGACACACGTGTCTTTGGCCTATTTCTTTTATTAACTGCAAGTATTTCTCTAACCATTCTATGCAGGAAATACTCTTCTTTGCATATCAACACTTTCTACACACTGAAATACATGAAAGTGCTTACTTTGTTTTTAATATCGCAGTATATGCAAAGGCTCTACCCAGCTCTCACTGGTCAGTGAAAATTTAGCTATTGTGTTTTGGTAGACTAAGATTGACTTTAAAAAATGGTGGGAAATGGCCTTCTTATTCCTTCACCAGTCTGAAATTTCATTAATTATTTAGCTAGGCTTACAGGAAAATTTGAAGTGACTAGAATAAACTTGTTAAGTGAGAACAAATTAGTTCTTGGTTTGACTTCGCTGTCTTACCCTCTTAGTTTCTTAATTTTTTTTTCTCATAAAATGTTTCTTAAACCTTTTAAACAGTAAAAGCAAGTTATGTAACACATTTGTTTTCAATGCTGCTTTTCCTTTTCCTGGATATGGAATTAGAATTACCTTATTAATTAATCAATCTTTTGTGCACCTGTTTAATAATGATAGCCTCAATTTTAAGAGAAACAGAAAAGCAGAAAAGTGCACTTTATATTATTCTTGTAATTTTAACTCATGGATGTTTTGAGCCATCTTACACAAGAACATTTGCCAGTTGAAGATCTGTTCTTCCTTCTGCGTAACGCATTTCCTTAAGTATCTACCTGAAGGAGGAAAGAGTCTTTTATATTTATTTGCAATGCATAAAATTCTGAAGTGACTTCAGCAGACTTCTAATTTGAAATGCTAGAACTTCTGTATACTACCTTCATGGCCAGTGCTGAGTGTCGTGAAATATAAACTAAAATTTTAGTGCTAACAAGGGTGAAAAAATTGTTCTAACTAAAAAAAAAGCTATTTGTTTTACATTTTTTTCTGCCCCATCTAATCATTGGAAGTGATCCAATCATTTAAATAAAGGAACATATTAGAAGAGTGGGAGTAAGGAAGCTAATTCTAGTTTTCCATGATCTCAAAGAAGTCTCCTACCAAAACCAGGAAAGGGTTGGGTTTTATGTTGTTTGTTTGTTTGTTTTTGTTATTGTAAATATTAGTTTTTAAATAAAGAAATCAAACCATCATTTTGGACAGTTAGAGAAGTCGTCTGTTTATTCTCTTCCAAATCAGTCAGTTGTGTCCTTTTCTCCTTCTTGAGGATTTTAATTCAAGTTTTGGGAGCTCACAATGCCAGTGCTTAAGGAATTTACACTAATGACATTAATAAACAGGTATATCAGTAAATAGATACTTAAGACTTTAATTTTGACTTTTCTGAAAGTAAACTGAGGATAATCTAAAGCAAATCATTAATTGCTCCTGGCTTACCACAATGAGATGGCTTTCTTGTCAGCATTTCTTACTGGTGTGGAGTCTCTGGGCTGGCTGTTGTATAGTATAGCTGTGTCATCCCAGAGCAAAAAGGCTCTGGAAGTAGGTCATTTAGATTGAATGCTTCCTGTAGCGCATCCTTGCCTGAACTGCACCAGTTCTGAAGTTATTCTGTCATATTTTTTGCATTTACATTCCCCGCATTTACATTATAGTCTTGCCTGGGGGAAAAGAGAAACAGGGGTTGATGACCTTTAGGGGCAAAAACAGTTTGGAGAAAAGTCCTTCTTGGTTAAGTGAGAGAGAAAGAAAAGACAGCCTGCATTTGGTAGAAAAGAATCACCATCCCATTATTTTTTTGTTTGTGTGGGTTTGTTTTTTTTTTCTAGTTGGTAGAGAAACTTATAATATCATTTACATTAGGTGAAGATATTTATGAAGAAAATTTTGTGTTTAAGATTTCATCCCAGTTTAGCCATTATTAACCTTTTTCCAGGGAGCTATATGCAGTGTCTTTACACATTCTGTAATTTTCTGTGCCCCTGGGCTGGAATAGCTCTTCGTAATTTTAGGATTATTTGTGGAGAATAGAGTCTAGAATTGGTCTGGCAGAGGCAGGCATTATTTGGAACTTTTTATATGCTCTGAGAAAGAAAAAAAAAAAGCAAGGTAATGAAATGAGACATTATGTCCAGCCTATTACTAGACACACACTGGACAAAAGCAGCTCTTGGTCTGGCATGAGAAAACTCATACCTGGTTGATTATTGCCAAGCCTGGTACTAGAAATGGAATTGGAGTCTCCTTTATGGTAAGTCAGAGCCACACAGAACCTGCAGGACTGTCAGATCCTCTTCTGTTCATGTATAGCATGGGCAGAATTTGGCCAAGGGAAGTAATTGTGAGGGATGAAAACTAAAAAATTTTAGCCATCTGAACATGTATATTGTGCTTATTTATTATGCTTATGCAATGTGCATGTTATACATTGTGTGTAGTTTGCACAGTGCTACTTGACTGCTCAAAATTCAGAGAGAATTAAAGCCTTTCCAGCTCACAAAGTTTATAAGCAGAAATACAAACCAGTTTTTGCAGTACTTCTGTCAAGCCACCTGTTCAGCTGAGAAGAAAACAAACCCTTACTTGATTATGAGTAGAAAAGTGGAGTTTGAAAAAAAAGTAAATTTTGCCCAAAGCTCTAGATACTGTGGATATTTCAGTGGTACAGCTCATATGCACATGAAAAGACAAAAGCTTTTTATATACTTGTTTTTACTCAGTCAGAAACATGCTCTGGGTGCTAAAATTTTGCTATGCTGCCCCAACATACCCTATCTGAACCAAACTGTGTTGACACATGGAATGAGATGTTTATGTAACACTAGGTCTAGAAAAAATCTTTACTAATTTTTTTCTCAAAGGCTAGTTTTGGAAAATCAGAAAAAAAGAATATACATCTAGTAACACCACAGACATTACGTTGTTTTTATAAGGCTTGGGATCTAAAGCCATCACTAACAGTATTTTCACTTTTTTTCTGACCTTGATGTACTGCTGCTTCATACCTGCATTCTGATCCTTGTATATGCTGAAAAGATGGGAAAAGAATGACACTTAATAGTTCTAGAACAACTTCATAAACATAATTCAGTTGGCATCACTGACTGAGACAGGACATTTTAATAAAAATAGTTTTAACTATTTGTATTTTGGTTTTATTTCAAATATTTATTCACCTCATTAAACCATATTGATTGAGGGCATGATCTTCAAAGGTACAAACAATATTCTTTTCAAATGTTTGATGTAGAATGAATCATTGTTTGAGTGTTACATCCAATTATATTTGGACTTCTGGTCTGGCAAATTCACAGTAGCACTACTGAATGAATCCCAGAGTACATGTTGCTGGGAGGATTCCTGATGCTTCCTTCTGTAAATACTGCATTAAAACAACAACAACAACAAAAAAGCAAAAAACAACCCACCCTCAGAATAAGTAGGATTATCTCATCCTGCAGGAAGAAGTGTTTCTGGACTAATTTTGTTAACAGTAGCCTGATAATCTCTACTAGCTTGGCATACTTATGTGGGAGCAAGTTCAAAAAAGTTATAAGAGATTTGTGCATCCTCACTGGAGGTGGTAAAAGCCTTGGCTTAATACACACATTATCAGAAAGAACCCCTGGCCTCTTCCGGCACTGATGTTCCGAAGGCACACATTGACACCACAGAGCTACTTAGAAAGGTCAAGTTAGAGAGGAACAAATCTTCCTTCTTTGCTTTAAAATGACTGTGTATCTGTGATAAATCTCCATCATGAAAAAGTATGAGTTTACACAGCTCCTTAGATGAGTCCCAGAACCTACAGATATTTTATTAGTTTTAGCCTTCAGAACATCCATGGTAGATTTTGTGCTTTCTTGTCTGGAGTAGCACTTAGCTGCATTACTATCTGCCTAGTGGAGGCTGTTAATAGGGAGGCTTGAGGTAAATGTACCACAATGCTTTCAAGCACTTGTTAACAACAAGCTGCCCTCATTACATCTCTTTTAATGAGGCAAGTAATGGCTGGCTCTACAATGTAGTTCTCCCTCCCATTTCCAAGAGTATGGCTGGGGCTTTTTAATACTTGCCTGCAAAATGCTGCCTAGGCAAGGGGCTGGAACCTCCTGAGGGGTAAGAAGGGCTCTCATGGCTGGCCTCTGCAGGAAAGCAATAGGCAGAGGCAGTGAGCTTGCCTGCCCTTGGGGAACAGCATCCCTGGTTGGATTTCTGCTCATCTTTTTCATATGTGGGAGAAAAACTGTTGCAGTCCAAAGCAGTCTCTTTAGCCTTCTGTAAGTTACAGTGTTCAGGCCATTAATTTAGAAAATGTGTAGGAAATTTTTAAAAAGAAACACTTTTTCTGGGAGACTGCTTGGTGTATACATTTTGTGTATTGCATGAGTGGAGGGCCAGGTCTGAGAGGGCACACAGGAGAAGCATTTTTCTGGTCTGTCTCTGTTCCTATTCTTAAGCATTCACTTACTGGCCACTGTTCTTGCTGGATTTTCCATTCAGATCAAAACATTGGACTAAATAGACTTTTTGGTCAGCCTCTGACCATGCTCCTTTTCTTCCTCCTCTGCAGCTCAAGTAATTTGTCCATGTTAGGTATGAAACTACTGAAAAATGACTATTCATCCTTTGGTCCAGAGATTTTGCTGTTATGCTGTGTATCCTCCTGAGTTTATAACAAGAGACGTGCTTATGCATCTTGTTCTGCAGTTACCACCATTTGATATAGATGCACATAGTTACTAATTATGGTCTACCTTATTGCACTTGAGGAGCAAATGACAAACTCCAATGTAATTAAATGAGAACTAGAGTATTATTTCAATTCTCAGCCTTGTTGTTCTTCTGTGTGTTGCAGGTTTAGTAAAAAAAAAAATACTGTAATACAGAGGCAAACAAAATAAATATGTGGAGTTGTACTGGGTTCTGAGTTTGGTTTTCTGGATGACTGATTTGCTTATTTTGATTTCTGTGATGTTTTGCAGTTTTGGAGAACATACAAAGGAATTTACTGGAGGAGCAGAGTAATTTGCAGCCATTTTATTGCTTGACGGAACTTTCCACATAATATACACTTGTTTTTTATTTTCTCTGAAAAATGTATTCTTTTTCTTTCAAGGAGTGCAATACTTTGGTAATGAGCATCTTAGTAAAATTCATTAATTCAGTAAGAAGTTGGAGGAGCATTTACGACAGTGTTCACAATGTACTGCTTGACATTTTCTCCTACTCTTTGAATGCATGGTAAATATTAACAATGTTTTGCAATTATTTCTGTGTATTAATGAAGTAAAAAAGCAGCATGACAACACTTGTAAAACACAAGCAGGATTGATTCTAACTGGTGCAGAAAAGTGAAAATTGATCTCTCTTCCTAAAAATTGCATTATATTCAGGTGGTAAGGAGTGGATTCCTCCCAGGGGAAAGTTAGAAAGTGTTTTCTATAGCGAACCTCATTAAATAACATATGTTAGAATATAGATAAATTTTCTGTAGAGGAGTTCTTACTGGATAAAGAATTGGGCAGAAGTCTTATATGTAAGATAAATATATATACATATAAAACATGCAACATGTATATGGATGAGGACATGAAGAAGCAGATACAGGTAAGCCGGGTAGGAGACTGCACAGGAGCAGATGCTTCAGCGTAACCTCAAGAACAGATGCTTTAAGGAACAAAGGAACAATAGATGATGATGGATTTATAGGAGAAGCTATTCAAGGTCACTTCCTAATGCTGTGTAGGGAAGGAGCAAATGACATCCCATTCCGTGAAATTGACAGAAATTGCAAAAGAGATGCAAAAGGACTGCAAAAATCCCCAAATACCTAACAAATAAACTTTATAATTCATTTTCAGCATGGAGAGGGGGATGCAAGGAAAAGCATACTTGTCTCATTTAGGCCTTTTCATCTCTATGTGGTTGTGAGTTTGAGTCATCAGATGGGGAGGAATAAAAAGCAGCAGTAATATCTTCCCCATGAAAAGGCAAAGACATCAAAAGATGCTGATGCAGAGAAGTCAAAGGCAAATTCAGGCATACAGCTGTCTTGCCATGTTCTGCTGATACACTGCCAAGTATTAATTATCATTGCAATGGCAGGTAAAGTCTCACAAAAAGGTGTGCCTCTTGGAGCAATCCCAGCTGCACAGTCATGATGTAATTCTTCATCAGTTCTCTCAAACCATTTATCTAACCTTCTTTACTGTGTGGAACTAACCAAGTGAAATAAATGTAAGTTACTGGTTTTCCCCACTGTTTCTTTGATGGTCATAGCACTGATGTGAAAACCAGGAATGACAGAAAAAATCTGCTGCCCTGACAGGATACTGAAATAATGAAGTCAGATTATTTGGGATGACTGTCACTGCACCTCAAGCAGAGGCTCAGACTCGTGGTGCAGAGACACTCAAAAAAAGCAAGCAAATTCACAAAATTGTTAAGCCTCACATCTGCTAAATCACACATTCATGGCATTTTTAAATTATTAAGATAAGGCAACGAAGTTGCACTTTAACTTGGGCAAGTTTTGATTTCTGCTGTTTCCATGGGGAAACAGTGAGCCTGTTCCAGAGTCAGCCTATCATAATAGCAGCATCCTGTTTCATTGTGACTACAGCTTCTTAAATATAACAAAGGCTCATCAAAACTTCAAGGACTCATTGAAATAAGGAGCAATGAGGAGTACTACTCTTGATATAGCTTTGTCATTGCCCTCTCCAGAAGATCTGGAAAATAAAAGCTGTGACTGATAGAACACGGCTGCCCAACTAAACTCTTAATAAGCAGGAACTGTTCAGCTGACAGTTGCTGTATGTATTAAATCTTATGTGCTTGCTTAGGAACACAGTGGATATTAGTATTTTATACTTTCATGATGTTCCTCTCACAGTCTTAGAAATAAATTACTGAAGGTGGGAGCATCAGTTTACCCCTTGCACTGAAGCAAAGACTCTGATCTTAGCACAAGCTTTCCCTCCAGTTTGGTTTAAAAAGAATTAATGAAGTTTTCATTCACAAAATTATTTATTAAGTGTTTGAGCAGTGGTGCAGTAAGATTGTTAATGCATTTGGATTGTGATTGTGGGGTGCTGGTTAGAAAGAAAATGTTTTACTCCAGTGGGAGGCATTTGGGGGAATTGAGAAGTACATGGTAGGATGTGCTGTGAAAAGTATATCTACAGCTCAAACTAGCTGGCAACTAAGGAACCTTAAAGAAATGTGGGTACAGAAATGAGGAACAGTGTTCCTTTTTGGCTATACAGCCCACTCTCAGGAGGAAGGTGGCCTCTTTCTCAGTTCTGGATTAGGCACACAGGGCACTCAGTCCTCACAGCTGCACGTCATTTTACCACTGCAGAGAGAACAAGCATGCCTCTTTCCTTCTTTCTTTTCCACACACACCTCTTTATCACTCTACTCCCATGTCCCTCAGCATGTGGTCATCTGTGAATACTTTTACACTGCTAATCCATACAGTAAATATTTTTCTTATAGTTTTCTTTTTTTTTTCTTTTCCTTTCCTAGGTAGGCTACTGCAGAATTATTAGACGTGGCCACCTTTTATTTGAAATTAGGATCTATAGTACTTGTCATCATTTCCTTTTTGCTTTCATTCCCTCCCTGCCTCAGAACTGGTTTATAGGACAAAAAAGTTACCTGAAGCTTCTCTAAACACTGGTTGCTGATTTCCTCAGAGCAGTTGCTCTTCAAAAAACTTTTAGTTAAGAAATCAAGGGTGCAGTTGAATACCACTGTAAGTCCTGAATGAGACTTGATTACGAGAATTCAGTTATGGTTCATGTGGGGAAAAAGGAAAAAAATATAGATAAAATAATTCTAAGGGTTTTCTCAATTTTTTCTTAACTATAAAAACCTTGGGAATGCTTAACAGGAGTGTGCTCATCCTAGTAAGTTTAGCATGCCCTAACTTTTTTTTCTTTTGATGGATTTATCTGAATGTTTGAAAGATGCTCTTAGTGAATAGGAATAAAGAGTGGGTACCAAATAAATTTTAGCATTTTGATGTGACGAATAGAGTATGTTTAGTTCACCTCTGTTAAAATTATTTCATGTGTCTGTTTCAAGACTGGCCAAAGATTGTGCTACCCTATCACTGCTCTTTAAGAAAGGAAGGCTTAAACTGAAAAAAATCCCAGGAAGTAGAATTTTGATATGTTGGTAAAACAGAGGAAGAACAAAAGAGTTTCTCAGTCTGTTGGACAAAGGTATAAAGTAGACTCTACTGTTTTTTAATCCTTCAGATTCTGGGGGAAAAAAAAAAATCTGAAACAACCCAAAAAACTATCAGCAGTTCTGGAATCTGAGAGACCTAGTAAACAGACTAGGTATTTCTTTTCCTCCACTTTTGCTATTTCTTTAATATTAAATTGTATTGTGTCTCTTCAGGAGACTAGAGGCTAAAAAATTGAAAACATACTCATAGAGAACCCATAATTCCCAGTTTCCAAGTTGGCCTCAATATTTCAGGCAAAATTTCATGTTGTTTCATAGCAGGGTCTCAGGTAGCTCTTCCCAGATCTCGTAGTTCATGGATGAAGCTTCCTGGATAATGAGGATCGAACACTGAAGCTATCAATGTGAGTCAGCATTATGCAGATTTGCAGTAACTGTAGTTTTCAATCCACCCTAAAGCTCAGTAATTCCGTTCTGAATCCTCATACTTTGGTTTTTTAAGCCAAGCCTCAACTTGCATAACAGTCACACAGGAAGTACTAAGAAATGAAAATTTGGTGTGTATCAATGGAAGCATTTATTTAGAAGTGTTTGCTTCATGCTAACAGCTGGAATGCTGTAACCCTTACATCCTACTCTGTAATGGAGCATTGCTTTCCTCTCTCTCATTGCTCATCTTGCAACATTTATATCAGTGAGTTTGAGCTGCTGTAACTGAATTAATGTTCTGTATGTTTCTCTAATAACCTAGTTATCAGTGTATTTGAACTTCTAAGTAGTTTCTGCATTTATAAAGCACAGCAAGATGTCAGGGTTTGTTTTTTTAATCCCCCCTTTTCCCTTCTAGTGAATTACAGTAAATCTTAAGTGAACTTCCCTACACCAGTATCTTTTTTACATTCCAGAATCTTCCTCCACTTGGCCAGATTCTAAGCCATGGTTCTCCAGCCTTTCAGCATTGCTCCCAAGGCAGATACTTAAAGTCTTTTGTCCACTCAGATCTCTGGTGCAGTCATAGCAGAACAGTCACTTCATGTGAAATAGGTCTATGAGATTATTATCTACCAATATGGGCCACAGTATTTGTTTTTGAAGAAGAAAAAAGGTGTTATTGATATTTTAAATTGTTTGGGGTTTTTTTTTTTAAGCAAAGAATTACAGTGAAAAATTGTTCGGGGATTAGCTACCAGGTGGTCATAGGTTTGGGGGTTTGTTTTTTTTAACCCTGGAAGATAGTTGTGAGCTTATCTTACAATTTACACCTTTTCCCTCCTGCCTCATTCCCAAAATCCACCCTCAAACTGCAATTCCTCCATGTTTTTATGAATTTATTTGACAATTCCTTTCTTTTTCATCTAACTTCAGGTACTTATTTTATTCCTATTAGGTTATTAATAGGGATAACACGGCCTATAGTCTGACCTAAATGCATCTCAGACTCCATGGAAAACACAGGAGTTTGTATTCATGATAATGACTAATTCTGTATTCTGATTTTAATGCGATCGTGCCATATACATTTTGTATACTTCACTGGTGTGAACAGCATGTCCTGTGGTAGAGCTGAACTCCTATCGCTATTTCCCACCATGAGTTTCCACACAGAAAGTATGACTACACAAGAAAATCAAGACATAACTGCAAAATGGGTGATTATAAATAGCAACAGAAGAGCTCAAAGGTCACTTGGTACCTTTCATTCAAGTGTTTCAAACATTCAGAGTGAACATTAGCTGACTTCACCGAGTGTCCTGTGCTACACATTGGTTATTTTATGTCAAACAGACCCAGAGAGCTGAACTGGCTTGTTTGAGACCTCTAATATGAAAAAAATCTGTTTCTTTAATCCATAGAAAGCATTGTGGTTTGTACTGAAGAAAAGCATGGGTGAATGTACAAAGCAGGCACTGCCTTGAGCTCTGTGTTTTAAATTTCTCTCTTCTGTGTCCCTTATAAAAGAGTTCAGTATTTTCTATTAGGAAGAGGATTTAAATAATCTTCCAATAACTTCTCCAGGATAGAACTAGTCCAGTTGTGACAGCTAATAGTCAACCTGCTCAGAAACGAAAACTTTTCTCATGTTTTGATATAAGCACAGGAGCAAGCAGGTGAGTAAAACTGGCCCAACACTTACTTAACTGACAATGAAAGTTTTGATTCCCAAAGTGCAAACAAATCTGAAGGTGTAATTTATAATGGCTAGCTCAACACTGATAGTTTGACATCCCAGCATCAAGCAGAAAGACTTCTATTCACCAAACACCAAGATCCCAGAAGGAAGACCCACCAAGAAAATAAATTTAAGAATTTCAGCATTGTATGTGACTTGTACCTGACCATTTTAGTATTTCTAAGACTGAGATGAAGAGCTATTCTGATCTTCATCTTGAAACTGAGAGGTATTAGCTTGGTACTTATTCACTTTACCTTCACTGTAGTCAGTGCCCAGCTTTGGAGCTTTCCCATTTTACCCAGAAAATTTTCCTGTAGACATCCTGGGACAGCACCTTAACTGTTAAATCCTGCTGCCTGCTGTTTTATTGTACATGCTTTATAATGTGTTAGAATTTCTTTAATGTGGAAAATATAGAGAGCTAAAACAGAATTATAATTGTTTCAATGATTGTACAAAGCTATATGTTCTAGTTCACCACTCACTGTGAAAGGATATCAAAGGTGTGGTGCTCTTGCCTCCTGCACCTGCAGTCATCAGCAAAGATAATGAACTTCATTAAACAGCCCTTTGCCAGTGACCTCATATTTTCTCACAATATCCTCAGCAAGTTCATTAGTACAGACATATTCTATAAAGAATTTATTAGAGATATTTTTAAAAATCCATCCTATATTATTTTAATACTTTTTGGTTTTTTTAAAAAAAGCACCTGTTGATTGCAGATAAATAGAAAACAATATAATTGGAGTGCTCTAGGGACAGATGTTGTCATGGATACGAAAAATATGTACTAAACATTACACACTCTGGCCCAAGCTCTACTGACATTAAACTTATTAATAGTGATGTGGTCTGTCACATGAACACCACTGCACTTAATGTATCTCTCTTTGTTAGTAAGATCTTCTATATATTTATGTCACTACAGGTAAATCAGCCAGGTTCAATGATTTGGATAAGCCAGAAGATCTTTCCAACCAGCCGTGAGGATGGGGGATTTCCTAAGGTAAAGCTGTTTATGTAATTTCTTTTCATATAATAAACAGTTTGCTGAGATGAAAGCTCTAGG
>VYXF01005265.1:73277-89714 GCA_013397295.1 Polioptila caerulea | reverse complement strand
AAAAAAAAAAAAAAAAAAAAAAAAAAAAGACAGTTCAATGGATTCTATTTTACAACTGCTTCAAGAAAGTAGCCAGCTCTCATGACTTCATCACGAGTCTCATGTTACTCTGTTTTTCTTAAAGCCTTGGCTCCTTGCACCATGTAGTTAACTGAAGATCTCAGTTTTCATTTTATAATTATGTTTTTAGCCTTCAGGCTTGCAGAAAACATGGAGTCTTGCTGGCTGCACACTAGAAGGAAAACATACTAATTTTCAAAGGCTCATATTTCTTTAGCCTGAAAAAGAAATTATTTTACAAGCTTGACATCTGAGTTTTGAATGCTTAATTTTGGCAATGTTTTCCTAGCAATGCAGATGAAAAAGTCAATGATAATGTATCAGAAGGAATTGAGTGGTATTGCTTATCTTTTACTGAGTGTCTTGCTTGTGCTTTACCTAGCTTAAGTAGCAAGCATACAGAGCATGGCAGTTTTGTCTGAGTTTGAGAAGAAGTACCACAACATAAAGGTAGAAGATGTGGCTCATCAGACAGCATTAACAAGATTTTATTCTGTTACCATTACTGGTTTAAAAAATGTGAAACTAGACATGAAATTTCAGTAGTGAAAGATAACAGATTACACAGAACCACAGGATGTACGTGTTTTATTTTCACATTCCCTTTCAATAACTGTCTCAAGCAGGTAAGTAAAGAAGAGAACACATGGAAAATTGTTTTGATTAAGTTTCAGTTATTAACTAGGCTTCTGCTCCCTGTTAACAAAACCGTTAATATTGTTCCATATGGATAACATAATATTTTCCTCTACAATTTTTCCTCTGCAAGGGAGCTTCTAAAGTTTATAGGTGGGCTATTTGCTACCTCATTTGCCAGCCTGCCAGTTTTTAAAGGAGCATATATAGCAGTACTGCCATTCTTAGCATTCACAGTATTTCAACAGTTCAGCTGAGAAGGCTGGTAGCAGTGCCAGAGCATGATATGTGCTCTATAGGGTCATACTTACATCAAATTAATTTGATAATTTTGTTTATTTTTAAGCTGCCATTCATCATTAAACAAAGTTTCTCCTGAAGCACAGGAATGAAGCTGTGCACTATGTGCAGCGTAGCAACAATGCTGCATTATATTGAATTTATGAGTAGCTGTGGGTTTATGCTGTACATAGCTTAAAATCAAAGTTTCTCAGGAGGGATAACAGTTTCTCAACTAGCTAAAACATACAAATCTTTTTCCCCTTTAAAGTGACTGGATTCTTGCTTTTAAAATACAAATTCTTTTCCTAGTCTTTGTAATTCTTCAGAAGATATTTGGCATATGCTGATACAACCAGCCTTAAAAATGAGCTCCAAATTTTATTTCACAACTGACACTCAAAAGCAACTTCAATATTAATTGCACATAATCCAGCTTCCAGCAGAGTATCATCTTTAACAGAAATGGTGCATCTTTGGAAAATTTTTCATTTGTACTATAAAGTTAATTAGGATAAATTGATGAAAAAAAACTACAGAAAGTTTTCAGTCCTCCAGCTGCACACTTTAATCTACTTAATGCTAAACAGCTTGAACTTCTGAAAGAATAAAGTAAAACTGATAGATTTTTAAAAACAATTATTTGAGATAAAAGTGTTGGGTTTTTAAAAATTTTATTTTCATGTAACCAACAAATATAAAAAGCTTCAGTTCTTAATGACAGTTTATTTCCAGACCTAGAAGGGTCACATGGGACTTTATATCTCATGATTGTATGGCAGGATTTCAGGACTGAGATTGTTTTCACAGCTGAAAAGGAACTGCCCAACACAATGCTTTTGGAAATTTGCCCAGACCTTTGGTCTGTGTGGTGTGCCTGCTTGCATGTGTAAGTTTCTAGTTTTCCCTTCATATCCTGTAATGATACACAAGTAGCAAATTTAGCAAAACAAAAATAAGTAAAAATACTAGTATGAGGATGCAATTTTCTAGAGTACTGTGAGGAAACATGTTTGTGCAGTCACTAAAATTTAAATGTTATTTTCTCATTTTGAAATTCCTGCAAAATACCCATATTGGCTCTAGCAAATATATGTTACAACTCCTTACACTTCTGCATATGTACTGACCAAATTCTGATCTTTTCCTCCATTTCTTGGTGTCTCAAAGGAACAGGTCACCAGCTATCTCCAGGAAGGGATTTTGCTCAATGCTCAGCCTGAAAACTGCTCCTGTGTGCAGTGCAGAATCCATTGGGGAGTTCATCTACCTAAAAGCAAAATTTATCCTGTACACTGTTATAAAGGCAGTGGGAGAGCCATGGGATGGCTTTATTCCCAGCACAAGTAAATGTAGCAAGTATGAACATCCCAGTGAAAATGTTGGGTTTGAAGAGCCAAGAAAGGAAAATTGCCGAAAATTGCACTTTATTGGTCATTAGGAAACTGCCATGTGTTTAATTGCTAATTCAGAAATTCACAACCCTCACACCAGAAAAAAAAAAACAAAACAACCAAAACAAAAACAAGAACTTGGAGAAAATAATTTTAATTTCTTAAACAAAGAGAGGCATTGAGCTTATGTGACAAACACATCCTGAACAATATGAGCAGTAAAACACCTTTACAATTCTTACTGCTTAAACACAAAAAATCCAGATATTTTTTTCCTGAAAATATATTAGTAGATAAACAAATTATTTTTCTTTCAGATCCCCCAGTGACATATCATCAACAAAGTACTTTAGGCATGTGCTTAGCCTTTCGGCTTCATTCTGAGGCTTAAAATGAAACATATATTTAAATGCTGTTTAAAAACTTAGCTGAATAGTCACAATTAATATGTATGGTTAACAACGAGCTATCTGAGGCAGCTGGCTCATATGGCACACCACTTCCTTACCTGCTCAGAACAAGAAAACACTGCAGTGTTTTTAGTGTGCTCTTTTTGACGGATTAATACAGGGAAGTGACTTACTAGTGTATGTTGGTTGGTTAAACAGCAAAAATTTTTTTAATTTAAATTTTTTTAAAAAAATTTTTAAAAAATGAGAGGTCTAACCCAGAAAAAATTCTCTTAATATTAAGATAATCTCTCATAAATGAGATGCAGTTTGATGTTGGATCTTTTGCAATTTTTGCTGCTAAGACACATTCATTCATGCCCAAATGAAATGTTTTTCTAAGATGCAGCAAGACCTGTCTGGTTTTCAAACAACCCTTTGCTCTCTGTGGCATCAGGTGTTTCAGTCATGTTTAGAAGATGAACTAAAGCTAGGGAACAATGGAAACTTTAGGATGAGAGAAGGGAGCACCCCACCAAACAGAAGCACAGCTAATATCACTTTTTCTTCTTCACAGGGAAATCTCCCCATCTCAAAGGAAGTGAATCGCAAGAAAAGTGAGGCGGAGGGGGTGTGCCTGGCTCCAGCAAGTGGCTATGGACAAAATTTCACCAAAATCAATTACCTCTACTCTTTTTAAACATAATTTCTCCATTCGTATTACATATGGTGTATGGGTTTGATGAGGTCATGGTGTCATATATTGGAAATTGTTTCTGTGTAAATCATCAAGTGTAAGAAGAAACTATGGGACTCTGAGCCTTGCTTTAGAGAATAACAATGGACAAATGTGTACCATAAAAACTAGTTTTTAACATTCTAACTCAAGTGAAAGCTCTTAGAATTTCACACTGTGAATCCATGTTTACAAACATTACAGGTGGGCCCTCAGGCCTAGTTCTACCACAGCAATGTCTTTCACTACTCAAACTCTGCAGCTCACACACAACCGGTAAACCACTCTCTCCATTTCCACCAACCCAAACTGCTTCTTGCAGAGGCTGAGAGTCCCTCTTTTTTTTTCATTTAGATGTAACAAGCCTAGTAGTTTATTTTCATTGTCTGTATATCTCTATATTTTATCCATGTACTCTTTTGATGTATAGAAGTAGTATGAAACTCATGGTTTCCTTGTGGTAAGTGATTGTGATGCTGCCACGGGATTTGAGACACTGATGAATGGTGCTATTTTGGACTTTAAATATGCTCCTTGGCAAGGTAGCTCTGATGGAGTTATTTTTTATTTCCATGTTCTGAGAGGGTGTTGGTACTTTGTTTTTCTGAATGTTGTTCTTTAGACTGGACTGACTTGTTTACTTGTGTCTTCAGTGTGGCTTTCTTATTCAGTGCTGTAGGTGAGTAACTACTTATAGTGTAAAAGTGAGGAACTGATTCCCTATCAGTGTCCACTCACAAACATGCAGTTATAGTGGGAGCAATCACAAAACTGTAATTTTTGTAAAATCTCCTTTCTGACTCCTATCCACCTTATGGAGAAAGATGAGCAATAATTTTCCACCAACTTCTCAAAATCTCTTGATTTTTGTCTTTTTTTTCTTACAAGCCTTTTTTAAAGAAGGGACAAGTTTTAATGTCCTCTTCAAATCCATAAACTAGGGGATATAGTAAGAAAAATACAGCAAATTTCTGGGAAGAGAAGTCCTAAAGGGGAAAGAGTACATTTCCACAGTGCTGTCAACATGTGGACTTTACATTTTTGTTCTTGCTCCCAAACTACTATAAATACAAAATAACACAAACCACAAAACTAAGCAGTATCATCTACTCATGGAGTGTTGTTGTGTTAGACACAGTCTGAAAGCCCACCTTAATTTTTTATATAATTCTGTCTTTTATTCCTTTTACAGGGCAGGCCTTGTTCTGAATTGTCTTAGCTTCTGACTGTTAAATACCAACGCATGCACTGCACTTCTAGATTTCTTTCCTTTCCCTACCTTCTGTATCCCTTTCCTCGTACACTTTATTTTCCAATAGAATAGATACATCTGCTGTGCTGTATATAGAGCAAGAAGTAATATTCAGCAGTTGTGGCATTTATGTATAGTTGCAGTTGTGTACTGCTGAAAATGCAGGCTTTTGTAACAATGTGATCTTTAATAATGCAAGTACCCAATGTATTTTAGCTATTTTAGTAGGATTTGTTCAATAAATATGCAAGCTCTAAGGGTAGCTGTGATGTGTCTCTTTCCTTATTTCAATAAGGGCAGGGTTCCTGGTACTGATTGTTTTCACCTGTTCTTTTCCTGAATCCTGAGGTTTGTTTCAGGAATATCTGATGAAGTAAAAGGTGATTCCTTTTTCTGCTTGCTGAACAATAGCTATCAAGATAACCTAAATGCCAGACCTGGGTCTGGGAAATGATATCTTGCTGGACAATGGCAGCCACATCCTTGGCTTCCCACACTGCTGAGTGGCTGAGTTAGATGTGATTTGACTCAATGCCATTTTTAGTAGCCCCAGGAGGACACTCTGGAACTGTGCATGGCAAATACAATATGTTTAATTTTCCACTTTTGGTAAACTGAATTAAAAGGTAATTTCCCTTGCGTGGGTAATTTGGTTTAAAATAGTGTTGATACAGTCCTCTCTTAAAAACACTTTTATTGGTGGAAAAGTAACACACATGCTGATAATTTTTAGAACATATACTGTTTTCATTATAGTATAGATACAGCAGAGACAAAGATTATCTAATATACGCTGTGATTAATAGGAGCTTCCAAAATAAGCAAAGATGGCATGCACTTCTGCGTCTGCAATAGTGGCTGTGGCACACATATAGTATCAGCTTCATAAGATTAAAAACAAAGCAAAAAAAGTTATAGCTATTATGCATTTTAGAAAAAAAGACAAAACTCAAAAACATATGGCCATTTTAAAGAATGTCCCTAGGATTTAATACATGTATTTCCACCTTGGGATAAAGCATAAAATTATATAAATAGAATTCTTGGGGAAAAGAAATGCAGTGTATATGTCTCACAGTCAGCTGTTGCAGAACATCATGACATCTTTACCTACCTCAATAAATAATCATTTGTGAAATGGACTAGTAAGACTATTTTGAAAGCATTATGGTCAAATAAATAAATTCAGGAAACACTGCTTCCAACTTCAAACCTTTTTATAATATATCATGGAGTACCTGGCAAATCAATATTTGTACCTCAGCAAATCAAACAAAAAATAAAACCCTGAAGATTAATTCTGAAAAATAGAAATAGTAATGAATACTTGTTTTCATAAAGCTTTTTATGCTATGCAGATAAAATCACTAATTAGGAAGTAACTGTTGTTACCATTAAGCATCATATTTTAAATGAAGAGGAGGGCAGAATGGTATGTGTTATCAATTAAATTGCAATACTAAAAAAGCTGCATCATTAATTACCAAATGCAGAAAACATTAATCCTTATACCTTAGAGTTTGTGCCAACAGCATCCTGAGGATGTGTATTAAAAGATCTGATTCATATTAATAATTTTACTCATTGGAAGTTAGCTAAATTCTGTCTGCAAGCATATAAAACATATAGAAAAGAATCATTAAAAATTTAAATCAATTGTACTTTAGCGTCGGACTCCAATTAAATTTCCTCTATTAAAGCTGTACTACCATATTACAAAAGATTAAAAATAAAATCAATCTTCTACATAAGAAGTTTCAACAGAAAAAAGAAATTGAAATAGAATGGTATGAACCAAGATCTGCCTCATCAGCACCATGTTCTTGTGAAAAAAAGAACATGAGTATAACCAGCAAGACAAGTGAGGTAATGGTTCAGCACCACTCAGCAATGGCAAGGTTACAGATGGAATAAGACATCCTCCTTGGGCTCCCCAGCTCAGAGAACATGGGTCCACAGGCAAGAGCCCAGGGAGAAGCAGCAGGAGAGGTGTGAGTGGTGGCAGAGACTGTGGTTGATGGGGACTGACTGAAACAAACAATGTGGTTTAGTGCAAAGTGAAGCTAAAGAGCTGCTTTTCATAAGGATAGAGCAAGACCTCAGAGTCATAAAGGAGGTTGTGGTAATACCTCACTAACTGGAAAAGACTGTCAAAACTGGAAGGCTAGGAATGGGCTCAAGAAGTGGCCAAGAAAGGAGTTATCAGTGCTCATTTGAGACCTTTCAGATCATGTTGGCTCTGTTGCCATTTGTATCACCTGTAGCTGAAGGTCAGATGATCCTATCCTGAAGTAAACACAGCATAGAATCAGAAATTTCTGTCTTTCTGTAGCCTCCTAAAAAAAATCCCTGGCAAACACAGTGTAGCCCCACACACTTTCAAAACTATTCACACTTTTATTTCCCACTCACTTAATCACTCACTCTTGGACTGAGTCCAAGAGGCCCATGATCCATTTGCTAAATCACAAGACCCCTTTTTGTGGCCCTTTACATCCCTGTTTACTAAGGTTCATTTTGAGTTCTGGTGAACTAAGAGGCAGAAATGCAGGAGCTTTAGGCTTTGCTGCTGCAGCCATGAAAATATTGGTAATATTTTTTTTGGTAATATTATTCTAGTGCAGAGAAAATAAAGACCAGAAGGAAAAAGAGGGGAGAAAAAAATAAAAAGAAACAAACATGAAGAGAAATATAGCAAGCTGTTAAGAACAAATAAGAGCTTCAGAACTTGAGCCTTTCTGGAGCCTGTCTGAACTAAAGCTCTGGAGGTGCAAGGTTTGCAGGGAGAAAACGCAAGCGTCACATTCCATTTTGGAACAACTATTTTCCTTCACAGAAGTGGCCAGTTGAAAACATGCATGAAGAAACCCTGGCTTTATGAGACAGTCATTAATGGGGGTTTTTTCGTACCAAATTTTGTGAGTGAGGAGCTGCAGGAGAAGGGGCAGCCTGGCATCCCCTCAGAAAAAGACATAGCAGGACAAGAGACTCTTGGCCAGCTGTGTCAGGGGCAGGGTGCAGGCTTATCCCAGCTTGAATCTTGAGACTCTAGCACTTTTTCAGCCCATGGACTCTGGCAAAGTGCAGTCAGTGGCCACCACACTTAGACCTTGTGTCCTAGTCTTGGACTAAGTAGGAGAACATGGTATAACAGAGCAGACATAGTTTGCATTACCCTGAAGAAAGAGCCCAGTTTTTGGATACTCAAATGCTGCCTCCTTATGCTCCAAGGAAAAAAAAAAATAAATAAAAAAGAGAGGAAAAAAAGAAGAAAATACATCCTGCATTTATAATTCAACTGCTATGTAAACATAACCTAGAATCTTCAAGTATCCTATTAGCACACTTAAAATCCTGCTGGCCTACACCTATCCATCTGAACTATTTTATAAGTGAATCCAGAGCTACCATCTGTCTGTCAGACTATGGCCAGAGCACAAAGTGCTGTGTGGGTTGGTGTAAATTATCTCAGGAAGCAAAGTAACTGCAAAATCAGCACTGCCTGGGGGAAAAAAAAAAGTCAGAAAAGGATGCTCATGCTCTTAGTGTATTCATTTCTATCTTGCCTTTCCTGATGCTGCCTGAGTGCCTTAGCTTGATCCCACCGGTCAATTCGTAACATTTCAGAGCAGCTTAACTCTATTCTTGCTCTGAGGGCTGCAATTTGGTGTTTTAAGTTGTAGGTTTAAAGCTTTCACCCTGTATGTCATTTGGTGTGTGCTGCTTTTCAGAACTCTCAGATTCTTGTGACTCATCTAATATTTTCCAGCTGCTGATTCCAAAGGAAGAGATGTGACCCAACAGCTGATGTTTTATACAAAGAAAGAGTATCCTGTTTGCACAGCATTATTTCAAATTCATATTGTATATGTCCAAAGTTAAACCCATAAATCTGTCCAGACAGGTAATTGTTTTATTGGGAAATTCATTTTGTGTAACTTAAAACAGATCCCAAAGGTTCCAAAAAGTCACAGCACCTGGGACTTCTAGTTTCCAGGACACATCCTGAAGATGAAAGGACTGAACAGGTTTCTTGTGCATTTTTTCCAGTATTCTCAGGTGGATTTTGCAGTCTCAAGTCTCTAGCTGATCTCAAAAGAGTCACACTGACAAATATAAGAGTGCAGAAAGATCTTTGTGATATAATTTCTCCATTTAACACTGCATCTTCCCCAAAGCTGCTTTTCTCAGCTGCAAATTTTACTGTGTGTTCCTGATAAAACTCTCTGTACCGATCCAGTCAAGACTTACCACAGACCATCCAGCTTTCTGCAACAAAAATTGCTGGACAGCAAGCCATAAAGGCTGATGTTTTCAACTAGGCTGCCACAGGTTTTACAGCTACATCTACATTTGCTTTCCCACCAGTTATGCAATCCTTCTCGTCGCTGGATGTCACGGCAGCTGCTGGAGCGAAGTGGGTCAGCAGGCTGCCAGGGCAGCCCTGCTCTGGAGCCTTTTCTCCCTGTGAGTCATTTTGGCTTGGTCACTTTTTCCCTCTACGGCTATTCGCTCGGAGGTGAGTCTCTGCCCTTGAGTCACCCGCAGGGCTATAAAGCCCTGTCTGCTGAAGTCCCCTGGGAGGCTCAGGACCCGTAATGTTTCCGGCACAGACTCCGCTCAGCCGATACAAACTACCCGCAGCCTCTAACAAATTCACAGTCCGTTTGCTTTCTTTTCAAGTCCGACAAATTCTCGGTGTTTCCTTGGTAGCCCACCCAAGCTGGCAGCGCTGTTCACAGGAAGGTTGCGTGAGGACAGGACTGCGTGAGGCAAAAACACTCTCAAAAAAAAAAAAAAAAAAAAAAAAAGGAAATAAAAGAAAGGGGAGGGACGGTACAAAAAAGGATGTCTGAACACTGTGTTTGTAAATAAACAGCAGTAAGTTATCAGTAACTTAACTGTAGCAGCAGGAAACATTTCCGTCAGATTCTGGAAGCCACGGCAGGAAATTGTTACGTAAAGTGCAAAACTGCTACTATTTAAAAGTGTACTTTGATCAACAAAGGGAGAAAATATGCATTTCATACTTTTCACTCTGAAATACATCAATAAGAGCAATTTGAGATGGCTCTTTTCAGTGGGGAACCTCAAGGTGGAAGACTTGCAATTTGCTCTAACTGTTAAAGCTCACAGCATTGGCAGATCACACATTAGAGCAGAGGAAAGAAACTGGGCTTTTTCCCCCAGGTTTCATCTGTTGCTTGTTCTGTAACTGAAGGATCTGAACCTCTGAAGCCAGAAGAGAGGAGCTGGATGCTGGCAAGGGGGTGCAAAGCTGGACACCCCTCCTCCCACCTTGCCAGAGCCCCAATGCTCTCTGGAGGTCTCTGCTCAGATTTCCTTTGCCCAGAGGGTCACAAAGAAGCAAGTTTCAGCCGGAAAAGACCAAGTCTAGCTGCTGTGAGTCCAGAAACCTATCTACAGTCCTCAGGTGTATTTGATAATCCATGATAATACAGCACACATGTACAGACATTGGGGAGATGCTTGCTGAAGAGAAATAAGAGTGGGTTGGATTACCCCAGTCCTGGAATGCAAGATGGTCGAAGACTTGGAAGGTAAGGAATTACTCTCTGTGATAGAAAAGAGGTATCCTGATCAAAGCCTTTTCGATGGTTAACGGTATATATCCTAATTTCCAATAAATTCAGTAGAAGGAGAATCCAAGGACACTGTGCGCCTAAATTGCATGCCAAACCCAGGGATTTTGAAAGAGTAAACAATCCATCTGATCTCACACAGTGCTAAATGCTGAGCTATTCCACTGGATTAACCAGGCTGAATAAACAAGATCAAAATCAAGTTCATGGGGATGACCCAAAACTTTTGATGTGCTTGTGAGACAGATGTTCCAGTTGGGTAAGGGAAACTGCAGAGCTCAGCTCTTATGTCTCAGGCAGTGTCACTGACATTGTCTTACAGACAGGCAGAGTTTGAGAAAAAGGGTATAATTTTGCTTGGGGTAGGCAAACCTACCTCAGGTGGGCTTTGTCCCTGCACACCACCCCTGCCTCTCTATCCACCCTGGGATGCTGAAAGCCAAACCTCAGTTTTTCTCCCCTTTCAGGGGGGCTTGGATGCTACTGACCAGAAACTGAAGCTCTCCATGCATTTTGAGTAAGCACACCACTCTAATTGTGGATAGGTTTTCTTTATTATCAAGGTGATTGTGCTGTGATGTTCCCTCCTGATAGACTGAACTATCTACTCTGATGTAGAGGAGAGACATAAGCCAGAGCTCACCTTCTGCTAGGAAGCTTTAGGACCTACCTAAACAACTTCCTCAGCTATAAGGCATTTTTTGGATAGTGAATAATTTTGTACTGGTTTAGGACTTACAGACCACAGAAAGGAGTCAGAACACAGCTCCCCTGAAAACTCAGATTTCTCCAGATGGTCTAAAGGGCTTAGCATTGTTCTAATGTGCTAAAACAGGTAAAGACAACCTGGGACTGCCATCAAGAACAGGTCTTGTCTTGCTGGGCCATAAGGAAGGCACAAAGTCCACTCAACTATCTTCTCTTGTATTAATTCCCATGCTCCAAAGACAATACTCTTTGATTTTACACTCTCATCCATTGTATGTGTAAACACTTGTATCAGAAATGTGAACAGCAGTTCAAATTACTGATTGTGATGAAACAAACATCTTGTTCATGGATAGTGCAGTAATGTTCTGCCCAGGTAAGGCAAGGTTTGTTCCTACTTTTGAAAACCATATGACTTTGTGTTTATTTCAGACTGGTACAAGTGGACTCACTTCAGAAATCTGGGCTTCCTTGTGCTTCTTGGAATCACACATGAGGTACTGAACCTGTTCCCGCACAGCCCATCAGCAAACCATCCCCATAAGCATAAAGTCTCTTTTGAGAGGATAGAGTGCTGTTAAGGAAATGGATTTTTGAAGGCTGAGAGAATAATTACCCGTGTTCTTTATTTTTTTCCCTTTGGAGAAGAACATAATGTTTTCTGGTTAACCTTAAAGTCTTGACCCTAGAAAACATTATGTAATATGTTATATTAGGAATATAATTCAAAAGCAAGAGAAATAGTTCTCCAGAGGCTTCACAGAAACAACAAACTATTAGAGATAGGCAGAGATGATAATTTCAGAACATCTCATTTCAATACTGTTAACCTGCATAAGAGTTTTTGACTCTATAATGAAAACAACTATCTATACTCAGGGTGGTAGGTATCTCTGAGAACAAAATAAATATTTAAATTAGATCGATCATATTGCTACATTTTATATATCATTTTTAGCACCAACATTTTTAAAGCAAATTGCCAGAACTAGGCTGGTGAACATCACCCTCTCCTGCATTTCAGGAACTCCCTCTGGAGCAGTGGAGATAACAGGCCCGAGTTTTGCTGGATTATAAATAACCAGATTTGGCCTGGCTCTCTTGCGGATTATGCAAGTTCAGTGTGGAAGAGGAAAGCGGATTAGGGGCCTCATGTTGCCTATTTCTGAGCCAGGAGGTTGCTTTTACAGTACAGACAGGAGGCAAAGGAGTAGGACAGGAACAGTTGCTGTCCCCCTGGGAGTGGACAGATAAGTGAATGGCACACCTCCCCACTTCCCGTGCACCACAAAGCAACTCCTGTACCATGGAACAGACCTTTTTGGCTAGTTTAGCACAAACTAGCCTGCTGTGTCCTCAGTATGTCAGTGTGTCAAAGTAACTCAAGGCTGGAGCAGCTGTCTTTTCTTTGAGCCTGAGAGAGTGGTGGCTTCTGAACCGACTCTCTGCAGCTATCAGCTTCCTAAAGTACTTTGGTGGTGTGTATTCATGGCTAAATGGGACTGCACCACTCACCTTTGAGCTGGCAGGTCTCAACTAGTATTTCCTCAAAGTACACCACTTCCATGCCAAGTCTGTGCCACTGACTGATTTTCTGTTTCATTCCTGTTTCCAGAGTGATATGCGGGTGCTACTGAAAGGAAGGCAAATAAAAAGAAAGCAGTAGGTCAGGGAAACTACTTTATCCAATGCTCATTCACTTGTTTGTCTTCTACAAGTTGCTAAAAATTTTTTTTTTCCCCCACTAGGAAACAAAAATACATTTATCAATGTCTTGGACCACAGCATTTGCAGGAGTATGCAGCTCACGTTGCCAATCTGAACAGTCATGGATGTCCTGTGCTGTGCTATTTTCTTGATTTACTGCTGATTCCCTGGCACTCATAAGAAAAAGTAGAGAGAAAATCTAACAGTGAATGAGCTGTGTGTCCCAACTTGATACCAATCTACATAGTGCTCTCTGAGCACTCACAAAACTTATTGACTCTAATAAAAGCAAACAGTTGTAAAACAAGAGCTGAAATCCCCGAGGGAGAAAGGCTGCACCAGAAAATCCTGTTCCCCAGGGCCAGCATGCCTGTGCTGCTGGATGCAGCAGAGCCAGGAGGATGCACGGCAGCTGCTGCTCCTCCAGGAAGCCCTGGAGCAGTGGGAGGCTTCCCCAGGAACAGCTTCAGTCCTTGAAAGAGGTGCTATCTCTAAGTACTTCTAAGCCACAGTTCCTGAAAGACTAACTGCTTTGGAAAAAGTAACTTTTTCAGAACCCTGGCTTCTTTTCACAGGTGTAAGAGGGTATAACACTGGTTATTAGGTTTTGTAATGTGAGAGGGTGCAGAAATCCCTGAGATCAAGTTAAAAGTGTGCATGAAGAACAGCTTAAAGACCAGAGTCTGACGTTAAAAATAATACGGGAAACTAGTCATGTTCACAGATTTCTTATTCTACTACTGCAAGCCCCTCTGTAGCAGATCTAAAAAACCCAAAAAAACCCCAGCCATAACAACAGTAAAACCACTACCACCACCAACAACGGGAAGAGAAAAACAAAAGAAACCAGCTATGGGTTCCATGTTGGAGTTTAGTTTTGGCACTCCAAGTGTGTAACCTACCTGCCTACTTCGTTGCCCATTTTCATCACGATTCCTCTATAAAACACTACCTTCTTCTTTCCCAGCAGTGCTGCAGGGACAACCCAGTCACTTTGAAATACTAAGTGCATAGTGATCTGATGCATGGAACTATGAAAAATACATGCAATGGCTGTCATTTTTCCTTTCTAAATATTACTATTACTATTACTATTACTACACTGGCTCAAAAGACTGACTGCTGAGACTTCAGGACTCTACAAATATGAAATATCTATGGTATATAGCAGTACCTGCCTCAACACACAGGCTTTGCCTCAGCTATATTCCTGTACTTTAGCAACAGCTTTATTTGGGCTCAACAATAGTTGTTGCTCCTCCCTGTATGTTCAGCTCTCATTTACTTGTGAGGAACATTTACATGTCTGCTGTATCTGTTTGGGGTTTTGTTGTCTAGCTGAGTCTACTCTTGATGAAAGTTACTGAGTCTGAGTTACTCATGGCTTTCCAAAAATCCTGTTATACCTTTTAATAACAATAATCATTGTTGATATTCACAACTCAAATCACACTGGATGTAACCAAGTTTTTCTAAACCTTTGTAATTCACCTTGGGTGAGTTGCCAGCTAAGTAATAAGCGTCATTGCTGATCATAAGGTACAGGATTTGGCCATTATTTTATCCTGTGTCTAGGAATATATTCCTTAAAATCCTCCTCTAGAGTCAGCAATGCCTTGCAATGGAAATTTCCAAATCCTTCTCTACACCATGGGGTATTGTGCATAGGCCTGTACTTTGATCTCTGCAAGATAAGAGAAGTTTGCCTTAGCCAATTAAATTAATTGATCACAAAGATTTTAGGACAAAATACCAAAAGGATGAAAGTTTAAAACAAAACTAATGATATCATACAAACCATTTTTTTAGCAGCCAGCAAGGATTTGATGAGAACAAAATTAAAACCAACCAATCCCATTTCCTTTATGGAAGGTTATAATGACGTTAAATTCTTGTGAATAAACAATAGAAGCCATAAATCTTGTCTTTCATTATGTTTTTGATATTGGCTGATGTAATTTTATAAATAAATTAGACAAACCAAAACTCGATGAAACACATTTGTGTGGGATCAAAACTGGAGAACCATACCAGAAAAGTGCCCAGCCATTCACTGCAAAAACACAGTTGTGAATTAAATCCTTATCTTTGTCCAACTTCATATTTTCAGCAAATAGGATATTGAACTAGGAAGAAACCTATCTGAAATTCAGGGACTGAGGTAAAAGTACAGTCAGTGCCAGTGGTGAAAACCAGGAACTCTTGAAATTTTCATGACAGTTATTTTTTCTTTTTTAAGAAAGAAGAGGGCAATGAAGACATTGCCCTCAAGAAGAGGGCAATGTCACCCAGTGCTTAGACAGCCAATTTTTTGGGTAGTACTTCTGTGGAAGACTATCTGAGGATCACAACAAATCTGTAGCTAGGAGGACTTTATCTGCTGCTAGAAAAGCTAACACACTACCAGATTATAAGAACAGAAGCATTAACCTACAGGGCTCGTGCAGAACTCATTCCACTCCTTTCAGCATTTGCTAAACCTCAAATGAACAGCTGTATCTGGTTTTGGGCAAGGCACTTGCTGCAAGATGGGGAGAAGCTGGAGGATGCCCAGGAGAGAGCAATGAGTGTAGTCAGGAATCTAGAAAATGTGCTCAGCAAGGAAAGACTGCATGAAATAAGACGGTTTAATTTAACATAAGGGAAGCACAATAAAAAAGGCAGCTGCAAAGCGGCAGAGGAAAAATTTTGTTTCTTAGTCCATGAGAGTCAAGGCAGGATGCAAAGGGTCTAAATCCTGGTAGGAAGTGTTAGGTTTAATGTTTGAAAATGGTTTCCTAATATCTTAGCCTCTCCTGCAGGACATCTTGGAAAAAATTTGGACCAGTTTTTCCAAGCTGTTAAAAACCTCACAACCAAGCAGGCAGTTCATACTGCAGAAGACCTAAGACCTTAGAGACCTTTCCAGGCAAGCTTGGTCAGGGGGAAGACATGTAAAACTGTTCTGAAGGTGGTGGTGCTGTTCCTCTGGGCCTGGTAGAAACGTCCTGCCCCTCAAAAGGTGCTGCCTTTGATGTCCACTCTCCCTTGCCTCTCACTCTTTCTTGTCTCAAACCAGGTCTTGCAGGCTGGTCGCAATAGCAACCTCCCAATACCTAAATCAGGAATGCAACATCATGTTAATAAACCAAAGACTTCAGGTGCTTTATACTTCCAGTATTTTTATCCTTTCCTTTCTCTGTCTGTACCTCACTTAAAGCATTGAATGCATGTTTAAGTGCGCTGGTCTCCATGGGTATAAGTAGACCAATACATAAAACTCTGAACCTTGACTGCCTTCCTGTCACACTGATGAGGCTGCGCTAAAACTACTGGTCTCATGGCTGCATGTAATCTAATAACCAGCAAAAGCGGCAGTTGCAAACTGTAGCCCCTGGCCTAATGACCTTATGCTTTAATTGAATATATGATGTACATACCACAGCAAATGGGAGGAGGAAGACAAACAGTGGTTGAAACACAAGTTTTACTTCATCCAGTTTCTATTATCTCTGCCATCTACAGTATTTATGTTGTTTCAAAAATTATTTTAAATTTTCACTTTATCTCACTGCCTTAAGAAAACAATTAATTAAAAGCAAGGGGATTGGTTTCTTTTAAGACACTGTCATGGGTTGTAGTGTGGAATGTAACCAGAAGTGTGTATTCTATCACCTTTTGTTGGAACTGGGGT